>PVKH010040775.1:0-11022 GCA_004027955.1 Chaetophractus vellerosus
ACACTTACTAATTGGCCTATTTAAACAATTACCTGTTTATTTCTATGTTTTTTTAATTGATCTATTCATTTATCTGTTTCAGTCTATTTTGCTCACTCATGCTCTTCTCTCTTCCCAGGTGCCAATAGTTGAATCACTAAGGCATTTTGATAGAGTGCCACTGCAAAGAAATGGTTATTCAGAAGATGGTTGGAGGTGAGTAACACTTCTACAGCATTATGCAGGGTTCCAAAGAACAATGGATAACCTCCAGGTAGGTAGGGAGTAGGAGAAACTAGCAAGAGGAGATGGCAATTGAGATGGGCTGCTTAGACATATGGATGCTGCACTGAGTGGCCCAGATGTAACCACAGGTCTGCTTCAAAAAGATGAACCTCAAAGCAGTTCATGGAATGTGAAGTCATAGAAATAAAGACAATACAATAAATATAGAATCGGGAGAGAAATCATCAGAGCAGAATTTGAATTTTTTAAATGTATCTGATTTAGAGAATGATAGTGCCATTTAAATAATTAGGAAGGTTGAAGTCTTTCAATTCCAAAATCATAAAAATAGCCACTATTTTTGCTTATTTTTAAAATTTTAATCCATCTCAAATTCTTTTCAGTTGTGATATACGATCTAGTTTCATTATTTTCCATTAAGTAATTTTTCCCTCTATTGTTTATTAAAAATTAACCTCTTTTCTATTGGTTGTATTCCTGTAGTCTTACTATATATTATACATTAAAAATGATATAGGTTGTAGAATTAGATTTTTATTCTTATGCATATTATCTATCATTACACATGATACATAAGAAAATGTCATTGTCTCTACCAAATTTACCCATAAATAAGAATTTCTTTTTCTGGTTTGTTTGCTATAATTGTCTTATTTAAAAATAAAATGTGATTTTTTGTTATTGTTCCTCCACTAAAAATGTTTCAAGCTTCATTATAAAATAGTCCTTGTGTTCTTGTTGACGCCATCTTCCCCATATTATTAAGTTCAAATAGCTTCTAAGAAAATAGAGAAGCCTGTGAAGAAAATAAGCAGTCCTAAGGAGCCTAGAAAAGGCTATATAGTCAAGGAAATCTAAGAAAAGGTGAAATTTAGAAAGACAAATTCATAACCAGATGTAAGTTTAGCCCTGCACTTGTACCCAAGAGATCGTTCACACAATAATTTTTATGTAGAAAAATAAGAAAAAACATGAACGTGTGTTTGGCTTTGTACAAACATGATCAATGGGAAGTGGCGTTGGGCATCATGTTGGGAACAGCAGAAGGCATGGGTATCTTTAAAGCTCTGAATAAAAATAAGAGAAGGCAAATATTTCAGCTCAAAAGCTGAGTTCACATAAAGTCTGAATTGTGCAAGGAGAGCTTCAAGTCCCATCCAGGACTGGAGATGCCCATGTGACTTAAGAATCAGGCAAGACGACATCATTTGGAAATCACCAGTGAAATAGCTACTGGTTGATTTCCTTTCTCTCACTCTCAAAACTCACTCAAGTAACTTCAATTGTGAAGTCATTATATTCTTTTAATTTCTTTATTTTACTTTGCAAAGTGTTATATGCCTTCATGTACTTTTTACTTACTACTTTCTCATTTATCCTATTAGTACATGATTACGGCAGGATAGAAGGAAAATGTAATCCGTTTCCATTGCTGTGTTGTCAAATACTGCAAACAAATAAACCCTCTAATAAATTTATTAAGTATTAAATAACTAAGTACCGGTATTATAAATGGTTTACATTGCAAAAAATTGATAGAATATAGGGTGTAAGAATGTTTTGGTGATATTTGAGGATTTTTGTTGGAATTTAACAAAATTATTGTTTCAAGTACTGGATATAGGCTCCTGCTTTCTAATAATTTACGAATGTGCATATATTAATGTATTATACTGGATAATGAGGGATTTCCATACTGCTACTGATACCACGCCTCTGTTGCTTCTCTTCTTACTCCTAATCCTTTTCTTCCTACTTTTATTACCAACTAAACTACTACTATACTACCAGAAACAGGTAAAGTGGTGACTTACTCTGGAGACAATTAGAAATTAACAGTGATAGATGGGTGAAAAATATATTTATGTATCTAGATACATTTGCATATATAATTTAAGAAATACATTTTATTTCTTATTTTTTAATTATATTTTCAAGAATGCTAATGTATAGCAAAGTTTACTTAAGCAAATGTATAATTGCATGTCCTATATTTACCCCAAAATATGTACTAATTTCCATGATATTGACACCTTAAAATGGGGAAAGAATTTACAAGTTTATTAACTTTGGTTTCCTAACACCTTTTATAAAAGATAATGGGTCATAAAGAGATACTATCAATTACTGGGGGGAAAAAAAACATTAAAAAATTATCTACAGTTTATTTTCTTTCTTAAGCAATGCTTTTAAAATTATTGAGAAAGGAGTAATTTTTCCTTATCAGAAGCATGATATTTACATGTAAAAATTACTTTCCTGTCAGTGTTTAGGCTTTGCCCTTGGTCACTGGCCGAGATGAAGGAAGGCCAAGGGATTGTTGGGTCTCTAGCTGTCATACCTTATCCTTAGCCAAGCAAAACAGAGATGAGGGGAAAGAGGCAAAATCCACACACCTAGGTGTCTTACATGGGAGAGAATAATCCTCTTTCTTCCATTATTCTGCTCTAACCAGGATCAGGTGATGTGACATTCTCTTTTCTAAAGCTGGAATATTAAAAAAAAAAAAAGGTATATTTTGTTTAATCTTTATAGACTGCATGGTGGCTTTGAAATGCAAAATAAAAAGGGGGGGACTTTTTCTACATTTACTTCTTAAATGTATAAGATGTGTGAATGAAGTAATACACTTTACTGAAATGAATATATTATAAAAATGACAAAAGCAGTTTTGAAAGAGAACCTGGATAAAATGCTCCTGAATGCTATGTGTATTCTGTCATAGGAATGCAGAAACATTATTCCCTGTTGAGATGTACAGAGTTGGTAAAACCCTCTAAATTATCTACAAACCCTGGAATGATATTAAGCAGCTATATTTTCATCTTGAAAATGCAAGTCTCTTTGTTATGTGTTTTCTCCGTATAACCATTGCCTATCTAGACTTGTGTTTGTTTTCTGAAAGAGTGAGCATGCCTGCAAAGAAGAGATTATTACTTTGCCTCATGAAAACCAATTACAGATTTTGTCTAAAGCTTTATCAAACACAGCAAAATTTATACATTCTCGAGAGTATATCAGGGTTACTCCAGGGACATGATTTGCATATATGCCCCATACTATCTGCATGAACTTGAGGTTGTGGTCAAGTCCTCTTGTTTCCCAGGGCAGGCTTTACAAAGAAGGCGTACAGACACCATCCTGCAGGACATGGCTAGGCGCTCCTAGCTCCTGAGGAGTGGGGGTTTCCCTTGGAGCGTAGGGACAGTGATGACCTTGTGACAGTTTGAAGTTCTTTCCCACAAATGGAAAGATGATGGTTTTGAGCCAACCCAGTCCTGTAGGTGTGAGACCTTTTTGTCTGGACTATGTCAATGAGGCATGACTCAGGTTGGGTCTCTGCCCTCTTGCTGGGTCTGATTAAAATGGAGACAGGGAGAGAGAGACACAGAGAGCAAACAAACTGCCATTTTTGGTCCTGCAAGGAGAGAGAGGACTTGAGGGTCACTAGCAGCCAAAGCTTGAGCAGGAAGCCCCCAAGAAGCTGGACCCACGGAGCAGCTCAAGGTGGAGGAGATGAGCCCAGGCTGAAGAGACAGGCCATGCACAGCTGAACTTGGAAGGAGAGCAGAGCAGCCAGAAAGAGACAAGCCCTATGCCTGGTTACCCATAGCTGAGCTCCAGGAGCTGGGACATTCTGGTAGGAAAGGCAGGGACCCTAGCAGAGATCTGTGGCCATCTTCACTAAGTGACCAGCCCCAGATTCACCAGCAGCTGACTTCGGTGAGAAAGCACCTCTCCTGATCTCTTCATTTGGATATTTCACAGCCTCGGAACTGTAAGCTTTTGCCTCAAATAAAATTCCCTTTAGAGAAGCCAACCCATTTCTGATACTTTGCATCTGCAGCCCTTTGGCAAATTAAGATGGATCTGGAGCAGGAAACATACAAGTAGCACTTAGGAATACAGGGAATTACAGGGGAAATTACTTTATAGGCCTTACTCTATTGAAATTCTGGAAGGAAATACTTCTGGACTCAGAATAGCCTATGCATTTTCTTAATTCATAGTTTTGTAAATGCTGCCTTTTCTGCTTGGGGGCATTTTAATCCCCTCTTTCCTTGGTATTTTTCAGGCCTCAACTTAGACACTACCTTTAGTTGGGGGTACCACACAATTTGCCTTTGATTTTATGAATTCTACTTTTGTTTAAAAAACAATTTTATTGATACATATTAATAAAGCATACAATTTAACCAAAGTATACAATCAATGGCATTTGGTATAATCACATAGTTGTGCATTTATCACTTCAATCATTATTAAAGTTTTTTCATTATTTCAATAATAATAAACAAAACCCAGACAACCAAACAAGGAAATTTCTCCCCTCTCAATCTCTCTGTTTCACCTGCTGTACATAGCTTCTATTTCTGGCTATTCAATTTCCATTTAGGCTGTAATTCTTTTTGGATAATCAAATTCCTATTTGGGAATTCTTCACATCTTATTGGAATGAATTACAGCAGATATCTATATGCAAACTCATAATTTTATGATGCAGAAAAACTCAATCTTTTTCAACTGCAGTCATGCTAAATTATTGATCCAGATGTGTTATTTTAATTAACGATTATGCATAAGAAAGGGTTAAAGAAAAATGAAGTATCCAAAAAAAAATTTTCTTCTCCAGTCCTCCTTGATTAAAAGAAAGTGTTTATTTGTATGAAGAAACCTACAGAATACTGATCACAGGAAAAATCTACTAGTTGCACAGAGTAATTATTGTTCATATACTATAATTCTACTTTTTTGTAAAAGGTAGCAATATAGTTCAAATGCATGGAATATGAGGTCTTACAAAACAGATCCAGAGCTACTTTTTGAGTTGCAGCTTCCCTCACTCACTCTGCTTTGGTTACATAAACAACTCTTTCCTGTATTATACTCTGCAGGGTAGCTTTGCCTTCGTCTGCATCCTGTGTTTTCCCTGTCCCTGATCTATTCTGTTCTAGTACATCTAGAATAATGCTATAATAATGATTGTGAGAAACTGTAACTATCTTGGAGCATTCACCAGCACCCAGCCTGGGTCATAAGGAAGCTAAAAGAGCACCGAGGGAATTCACAGCTGGGTTGTCCCATGTGTCCTGAGGTCCCTACACAGGATACCTTCTCTCCATCTTTCAGAGCTTTTTATGGACTGTCCAGGTTTCCTAGCTATACCTTGAGGGAAGAATAGGTAGCAATGAGTCAACTCCGTTTTGTCTGGACTGAAATCTCCTTTTAAAATCCTGTATTGGGGCCGGCTGGATAGCCCAGTGGATAGGGCGCCGGCATACCACATGGGAGGCCCCGGGTTCGGTTCCCGGGGACCTCTCCTGCGGGCAGACTGCCTTGAGAATGGCAAGCTGCCATGGGTGGGCCAGAACCACCGTGGGCAGGGCAAAAAGCTGCCATGGACAGGACAAAAGCCGCCATGGGCAGGGCAGGTGGCCCGCGAATGGAGCACAGCCAAGCCACCCACGAACTGAGAGACGGCCGTGAATGGAAGCAGAAGCTGCCCACAAGCGGGGAAAGTCGCGCCTGCGCAGTGACCAGTCTCAGCGCGTCACCGCAGTGGGGGGGAGGGGAGATATGTAATAAAATAAATAAATCTTTAAAAAAAAATCCTGTATTGGCATTAATTAAAATATATTTCATTTATTGCCACGTAACTATCTCAATTTAGCACCACTAAATTAAAATCAACTCTATAAGACATTGAGTTTTGAATAGACCTTTGGTTGAGACTTGTCTGTTTCTAGGGAGTACTGTGCTCTCTGTCAAGTCCAAGTTAACTTTCTTTCACATTGCCGTAGGAGTGAAATGGTTAGTTATGAGACTCAAAGCAACAGCAGGATATGTGCATTTATCTTCTCCTGACATTTTCACTGTCAATCAGGAGCTCTGGGGAAAAGCCTCATGAGTGAAATTTATTTGATTTTCTTTATCATGCAGTAATACTGGAGATAAAAAAAAACCTTAATCTGAGCAATGGTATGAAATCACTGCTTTAAGCCTTTAACGTAGGTTTCTGAAAGGCAGGCAGCATTTTCATGGACTATTCTCCAAGGTTTACTGTTATTGAGAAATGTCTTGTGTGAATAAATATAAAACATACATATTGGTAAATGTTGAATGCAACCCATGACACTAGAGGTGCTTCCCTTTGGTTATAAAGATTGTTCCCATGTGTTTTACTGTTTTTAAAACTCATCTTTATGACAGTAGAGGCTAGTTCATTTTTTGTGCCTTCTTTTCTTACAGGAGAAATAAAGTCATGTGCCTCTACGTTAAATTTTTGTACTCTTCTCTCCTAAGTCTCTTTCCTAATTCAACAGACAAAAGGCTTCTCAGTTTATCATTTATAATGCCTCAATTTTTGTAGTTTCATCTGTTTTAAAATGTTGCTATGTATAATTTACTGTGGGTAATTTAAGTACATATTCTGAGTAGAAAGAAATGCTCTTTTTTTCCTAAAGCCACCATTTACCAAAAAAAAGAATATTCATTTTAATCAGATTGCTTTTTTTACATCTACATTATCTTGGAGCAAGGAACCACAATGACGGAAAAACTGTTTATTACCACATTGTACAAGCATAAGAAATAAAACACTAAATGTGATTTTCTTATCTGTTTTCTTGTTTCATCACTTTCTGGGGGTAAAAAAAAAAAAGTAAACCACCTTCCCATAGAATAAGAGTCATGGTTATATGTTCGGATCTTAAGAAGGCTTTAAGGAACCTTCTGCTTTCAATAAATTTTCCTAATTATCATTTGTAACATTCATCTTTAAAAAAGTTTAACTCATTCAATTATGACTTTAACATTCAAACATTAATCTGGAGTTCTCTCTAGAAGGTAACTAATCTCCACATAGTCACATAACTTTAGGTAATGTAAGGTCTTTAAATCGGTGCTAGCATTACTTACATCACTGCATCCTGAGGTGTCTCGTCAGTGCAGTGGAGAGGGCAGGGTCATGACATTTCTCAGTGAACATTAAGTAAATGTCCAGAGACGTTTGTTATTGACACGACTCAGGGCTTTACTAGCAGCTAGTAGTAGGGTAGGGCCTAGGGATGCTGCTAAACACGGCGCAATACAAAGGATCTGCCCCACAACCAACAATTGCCTGGTCCAAAAGTCAATGACATTGCAGTCCTAAGATGAGAGGAATAATTCTAGGGTCTGGTAACTTAGGGATTGTTGAAACCTGAAAGAAGAAATAGCTGATTCACACCTAGAGTTTTATTTTCTGTGTTAATAAATGCATAGTGTAGCATAACATAAGACATTTCAACAAAGGTTTTAAAAAAAATCCCAGTTGCAATTATTTCCCTCCAGTGGACTAATAGTTTACTTTGTTTTTTCATGCTCTTGAGCAAATATACCCTGTAAAAAAATTCTGAGTGACTCTTAATGAAATAGGCTGAGATGAAGATAATCCTCCATTTGTGGCTGTGCAAATCACTGTGTGTCCCTAATGCCTCAGCGGCTGCTAAGCCCAGGGGAAGATTAGGTCATAGTCATTTTAATCCGGACCTTGCTGCCTGCAAGCCCTCACTTTTCACAAAGCCACGCCACGTTTTGTAAATTGCCCTCATTGACCCCAGATCCCTCCGGAAGCCTCGTGGTATATCACGTGTTATTCCCCATCACTGCCTGGGGAGTTATAGCCGTGCTGCCCCTGCTCCTTTGCCCCCTTGCCTCCCTCTCTACCAAGGGCAGATTCTCCTGCCTCAATTTGTACCAGACAAAGATGCTCTCAAGCTTCCTCGTATTGTGACTGCTTCTTGCAAAAGGAGAACCTCACAATTCTTACCCCTGGGTGGCGCTCTTTAGGAGGTTTTCTGTAACAAGGTTGCTTCAGCCTCACACTGTTCCAGACCCAAAAAAGAGAGCTTTTTCTTCCACACAGACATCTTTCTCCCCAGTCACTTAGATGCCCCAGAGGATTCTGAGCACCGATGGAAAATCCAGAGGCCATGAAGCACCAAACTGCGACTCTCTTCCAGCCTCAGGTTCTGTGGCTCAGTCCGTTTTCCTGCCAAAACCGCTTCTTTCTTTAGGGATAATTTTATCTCAGAGGCCCTGGCATCCTTTGCTAAAACAACATGCAGAGTCAACTACCCCCTGCAGTCTGTTGGACTCTTCAATGCATGTTTAAATCTAATTATGGGGAAAGTCCCACCTCCTCCCCACCCAACAGGTGGTTCCTTAGCAGAGACAAAACTTTCCTTAGAGCAGGGGCTCTTAACGGGGTCAAGGGGCTTGAATTTAAATGCAAAAAAACATTTTTCTTGTGGGGACATGGTGTGGGTGTGATATACTTATTAAATAATACACAGTATAGTGTGGACTCAGTAAGGGTCCATGGAACCAAAAACGTTAGGAAGCTCTGCCTTAGAGGCATGCTTTCTTATAATGCATCATGACAAATTTAACCTGATCTTATGCTAATCCACTTGAGAACCCTCTAATTCCCTAATCAGAAAAATAAAAATGAAATAAAAATACAATGATGACAACCATGACACCACCACCACAATCACTTTTTTAACCTGATGATAAGTTGACGACAGGACAGAGCTAAAGGAGTTAAGAAGTGAAAGAGTTCACAGGCCTCAGCAGTACTCAGCCACTGTATTTTTAAGACCTGAAAATGATCTAGCAACTAAGGAGAGTCATACTGGGGATTCAAATGTATTGATGCTATTATTTTGATATCTTATACATATTCTTTGCATGTATAAATATTGCATTCAAAACAGTGGGCCTGGCCAGATAAAACTGGCATGTCCTTGAGAGAAATTCCATATCTAATTCCTCAGGGAGCCCAGGGCTTCACATGAATCAGTCATCAGAAACACATTCCTCAGATCCAGATAAAGATGATGCAAATAAGACTCTGAGCAGCGCCGCCAGGTACTAGGTCTGGCCAGGCCTTGCGGATGAGAGGCACGACAAGCCCTCATGCTGGTTATTACACGGCTGCAACACTTCATGAATGGGTGATGTAACAGCAATAAGGAACCTCCGGACGATACGGCCCTAGAGGAGTAATAAGAAATCAAGTCTGGATGTGGTTTAATTGACAAGGTTGGGGATTTAAGAGGCTTAGCATCCTGTGGAAGGCTAAATAAGGGATTTCTCCTCCCCCAAATCTGCTCACATCCTAATCCTGGGGCCTGCAAATGTTACCTTACACGGCAATGGAGAGTCTGCTGGTGTGATGAAGGACCCTGAGATGGGCAGATTATCATAGGGAATCTAGAATCCAGTGTAATCACAAGCGGCCCTCTAAATGAGAGGTTTGGAAGGAAGCCAGAGGATGGAGAGACCTGAGAAACAGGCCAGGTGCCACGGAAAGCACGTGGCCTCTACTATCGGAAACGCCTCCAGAAGATCCAGCTCTGCTGACACCGTGACTTAGCCAAGTGAACCTGATATTGGACTTCTGACCTCTAGAATAAAGTTGTGTTTTCAGCTACTCAGTCGGTGGTGGTTTGTGAAGCAGCAATAAGAAACGGTTGTCAGCTGTGACGTGGGTCTCCCACAGGCTGCACGGCCCCATTCTCAAAGGGCAAAATCCCACCCACAGCTGCCAACCCAAGCTTGTCTCCTGTCAAAAACTGGGCAACAGGAAAACAACGGTCGCTGACTCTTCACCTTCCACCTGTGCCCTTGGGATTGCTTTATGGAGAATTCGTATTAACAGTCAATAAATTCTGTGGGATTATGTGTCCTGCTACACAATTTCACCAATTTCTTTGGGTTACCACTTCAGTATGGAGACCTTCCTCTTCTTTTAACCCTTAAGGAATAATCTGAGCCAAAGTCATGATTTTTTTTAAAATATTTTTTTTAATGTAAGAAAATGGACCATAACCCCAACATACAGACTTTGCTAATATATCTATTTTTAACTTTTTATTGTAGTTTTAGCTTTGTATTACATTTATTTACAGCTCAAAACTTCCCACTTTCACCACTTTTGAATATACAATTCAGTTTTATTAATTACATTCACAGTATTGTGCTTCCATCACCCCACCTTTATCGCCTCAAACAGAAACTCTGCTCACATTAAGTAATAACTCCCCCGACCACTAGTAGCTTATAAATTACCGTCTGTCTCTATGTATTCGCTGCTTCTATTACTTCATATAAGTGAGATCACATAATATTTGTCTTTTTGTACCGGGTTTATTTCATTCACCATGAGGTCTTCAGGTTATACCTATGCAGTGCCATCATTTTGAATTCTAGAACTGCCACTGATCTTAGGTGACTGACTTACTATTACTGATACTCAGGTTCCTTATTTGTAAACTACACATCTTTACTGCTCTCCTTCCCAATTATGCTTTAAGGAAAAAATAGGTTAAATATGTGAAATCCCTGGCAGAGAAAACACATTTAAAAACATAATTAACCCTAAGGCATTAGGGTAACTACTATACTTAGTACAGCAGACTCTGAACATAGGAACACAGTTAACTGTTCTATATTATAGAATCACTGAGATCCAGAAGCCTCACCTTTTCTGAGATAAGTGGTTTATAATCCCACTTGCTCCTAGTTGAGAAGCAGTGTGGCTTGGAAGCAAGAAGCCTTGTTGGAGAGGCAAGCTGCCTGCGTTCGGATCCTCTCTTCAGCCTATTCCAGCAGTTCTTAACCAGGGGTCCACAGACCCCCAAAGTGCCGCGGTCCAGCCGAGGCAGAGGGAAGCAGGGCTGAAGGTGGTCTAAGGAGTCGGCGAAGAAACACACCACACACAGGTCAGGTGAATATGTAGAGGGCTTTTTT
>PVKH010040776.1:0-11021 GCA_004027955.1 Chaetophractus vellerosus
TTATCTGTGAATATTTTGAACTCTCCCTCATTTTTGAATGCCAGCTGTGCTGGATACAGAATTCTTTGCTGGCAGCTTTTTTCATTTAGCACCTTAACTATGTTATACCAGTGCCTTCATGCCTCCATGGTGTCAGATGAGAAATTAGCACTTAATCCTATTGAGGTTCCCTTGTTTGTGATGGATCTTTTTCTCTTGTTGCTTTTTAATATTCTCTCTTTGTCTTGAGTATTTGATAATGTGATAAGTATATGTCTCAGGGTAGGCCTGTCAGGATTTATACTGTTTGGAATGTGCTGTGCTTCCTGGACATGTATGTCCACTGTCCCTCAAAAGAATTGGGAAGTTTTCAGCTATTATTTCCTCCCATACTCCTTCTGCTCCTTTTCCCTTCTCTTCTCCCTCTGGGATGCCTATAATGCATATGCTTGTGTGTTTCATATTGCCATTCAATTTCCTAGGCCCTGCTGAATTTTTTATATCTTTTTTTCTATCTCTTCTATGTCTGTCAGATTTCAGATATATAATCTTTGACATCACTAATTTTTTTGTCTTCCTGTTCAAATCTGCTGTTATGTGCTTCCAGCATATTTATTCTTTTTAATTTTTAAAAGATACTTAGATTATACAAATGGCACATAAAAAGTAGGGGATTCCTATATGTCCCACTCCCCACACCTCCCACATTTTCCCACATTGACAGCATCCTTCGTTAGTGAGGTACATTCATTGCAATTGATGAACACTTTTTGGTGCATTGCCACTAAGTGTGGATTAAAGTTTACATTGTAGTTTACACTCTTTCCCATCCAATTCTGTAGGTTATGATAAGATTTATAATTTCTTATATCTGCCATTGCAATGTCATTCAGGACAATTCCCAAGTCCCCAAATGCCCCCATATTATACCTGTTTTTCCCTTTCCTGACCTCAGAACCTCCAGTGGCCACTGCCTCCACATCAATGATATAATTTCTTCCATTGCTAGAATCATAATAAGTCTATAGTAGAATACCAGTAAGTCTACTTTAGTCCATAGTTCATTCCCCAGTTCTGAGGATTCTGGCATGGTGATGTCTACTTCACCTCTATTTGAGAGGAGGCTATGATCCCATAGAGCCGATGGATGGAACTCTCTTGCTTGCAGTTGTAGACTCGCTCCTTTCCTTGGTATGGTAGTAGTCCATTATCAAATCCATGTTAGTTGTCCTGGGTGAGACCAATGAACTGGAGAGTAAGTGTTGCAACTCCATTGAGAGTCAGGGCCCAGCTAGTACATGGACAGCCCAAAGATTTAAGTCTCTTGGATGTACAACTACCAAGTCTAGTACTAATTATAGGTTCAAATAGAAGGACAGAAGAGCTATGTGTATTTTTGATTTCTTGCATTGTGCCATTCATCACCATGGTATCTGTTATATTTTCTTGTATGTTTATGATTTCTCCAGTACGTTCCCTCAATGTCCTTTTAATATCCTTTATCTCTTCCTTCACTTCATTAAGTTGATTGATGATATTTGTTTGAACATCCTTGATTACTTGTTCCATGTTCTGCTTCTCCTCCTGTTTTTCAAGTTTTTTCATTAAAGTAGGCCTTGTCTTCCTGTTTCTTATTATGGCTTGTAGTTAATTTTTTGGTGTCTAAGCATCTGTTTTTCTCAATGGGCTAACTTCTCTTTCTATTCTAGGGTTTTATTTTGTTTTGTTTTGTCTTAAGATTTCTTTTTTGACAGTTGGTTCCATGTATTCTATATTGTTGTAGCTGTCTGTGTTCACCTGAAGAAATGTTAAGACCATAGGAAAGGAAAGAGAGAAGAAGAGAAAAAGAATAAGAGTAATAACAATTTTATTAAGATAGAAAAATAACCATAAAAGAGCCAGGAAAATAAATAATTAAAGTGAAAAATCACACACAAAAGATATAAAGCAATAAGAATATAAAAGATGGAATAAAATAGAAAGAAAAAAATAGAATAAAATAAAAGACTGGAAAGATGAGAAGAAGAAAGGAAGAGGAAATAAAAAAAGAAGACCACACAAAAATGGTGGAATAAAAGAAAAGCAGAGCAGAAGAGGGAAAAATGAAAGAAAGAAAGGAATAAAGAAAGTAAGGAGAAAAAAATAAGGAAATGGGGGGAAAGAATGAAGAAAGAAGAAAAACAACAAAAAACCAGAAAAACAACTCAGGAGAAACAAGGCTTCCTGCTTAGGCCCCTAGGAACCATTTCAGGCTGCGGGTCCTCATCAATCACCCTGCAGACTGCCCTCCACAGGTAAGATACCTGGTTTTAGTGAATAAAAAAATAAAATAAAGAACAAAATAATAAAAAAAATTTAAAAATAACCTAAAACAAAGAAATATCTCAATCTATAATTTCCCTGTCTTAAGGTGCTGGCTGGTTGCATGCCTGACCACCCAGCAAATCACTCTTTTAGGAGGCACCAGAAATTGAACCAGGACCTAGTATATGGGAGGCAGAACCTCCTACACTAAGTTACATCCACTCCACAGGTTATGTATGCTTCTGAAAGCTTCTCTGGTTCTCCCTGCCTCCTTTCCCTCAGGAGAGTTGGGCTTCTAACAGTTTGCCAGCTATCTATCCTGGCTTCCTTCTCTCTGGGGCTGTTTAGGCTTCTCTCTCTGCCTATACCCTAGCTGACCTAGCTCCTCTCTCTCCCAGGGTTGTTGGGTGTGACAGCCTGCCTGATCTGATCCCAGCCCCCTCTCCCTGGGGCCATTTCAGTGCTGGCTGGGGTCCTTTTTAAATTTTTAAATTTTTTTTTGAGTTTCAAAGGGAGCTCAAATTGGCCAAACTCACTTAAGAGAACCCACTCCCTGCCCTCTGTCAGAGCCTTCTTCCTAGCAGGGAGGAGAATGTTCTTCCCCCACTTGGTTGGCTGCAGTGAGTCACAGATTTTACCGAGATTGTTCTCCTTGAGAGTGGGGTACATGTGCCGTTCCCAGCCACAGGGGCGAGTAACTCATGGTTCTCATTTGGCCTCTTTGTCTCTCTATCTCTCTCCCTCTTTGATGATGCTCAACACTCTGCTGGTTTTCGGATCCCCAAAGCAGCTCCCTCAGATAGCTTTTAGCCCTTCCTCCACTGTTTTTGTGAGAGAAGTTCATGCTCTGGGAAATCAGAATTACTTCTTCCATGAGACTTATGTTTGTTTGTTTGTTTGTTTCCTGATTAGTTGGGTTATTATTGATATTATCCTATAACCATACATTCAACTTAATATTCAATAATTTTCAGGCTCATAGTAATTGTTTGTTGTATTATTTTCAATTGTATGTGTGTTACTCTTCTTTTTAAAAAAGATTTATTTACTTACTTATTTACTTTTATCCATTTTTATCCCCTCTTCCCATCCCCACCCAGACCCCGTTTTTGCTGCTTTTTTGTGTCTATATGCTGGGCAATTCTCTGTGCCTGTTTCCTGCCCTCTGGTCTCATCCTTTTCCTCCTGTCTTCACCAGGATTCGATCCTGGGAAACTCCAACATGAGAGAGAGGCATCCTACCACCTGCACCATCTTAGTTTCTGGTTTTTTGGTGTAGCTTGTCTTGGCTCTCCCTTGTGTCACTCTACTGTTATGTCATCATCTTGCTGCATGGCTCGGCAGGGCCTGGTGGCACACCCACGGACGGCACCTGGCGGCCCACGCACCATCTATATTTTTCTTTATTTTCACCAGGAGGTCCTGGGGATCGAACCGAGTTCCCTCCATATGGGAGATGGACACCCAACAATTTGAGCCACATCTGCCCCCCTGTGTGTTACTCTTTTTCTGTATTTTCTGCATGATTTTTCTGTAAACCAACAACTTTTCAAATAGAAATTAATTAATTAAAATTTCTTTAAAAGTGGAATCTGTTTTTAATTAAACATCATCAGGACTGGAAAATAAATACAAAGCATGGTCCCTGTCCTACATAGTATTTATCACTTAGTTAGAAAAGAACAAGAGTAATTATTTTTATTCTCCTCTTCACCAGTGCAGTGGTCAGTGGGTAGAAGATGTTCAGCAAATACTCGTTAGGTAACAAATTTACTTTTGTATGGAAAGGTGTGGATAAGTGCATAGAAAGAACACATATTGTGTATCTAATATGTGTTAGGCACAGGGCCAGAACATTACAAATATTATCTAATTTAATCATCAAAACAGCAGAGTGAAGGAGATAGTCTTATTCCCAGTTTTTCCAATGAGGAAACAGACTTGTAGAGGTTAAATAATTTGACTACGGCCATCATAATTTGTCAGTGTGTGATCCAATCTTGAAGTTAGGTGTGACAATTCAAAGCCCATTTGTTCCCAATTCCACCATGCTGCATCTTGATATACATAATTCCTGTAGTGGATATTGTGATGAACTTCACACATTTTCCCTCCAGGACTGAGTCATTCGTTCTCCCAGGAGCTGGGAGTGTTTAACTTCTTCCCTTTTAGTTTGGATGACTCATTTCTTTTTCTTGCCTAAATGCCTGTCTAGAACTTCCAATACTATGTTGAATAACTGTGGTGGCAGTGGGAATCATTGTCTTGTTCCAGATCTTAAAGAGAAAGCTTTCAGACTTTCATCATTGAGTTTGATGTTAGGCTTTGGGTTTTTCATATATTCCTTTTATCATGTTGAGGACATTTCCTTCTTTTCCTATTTTTATAAGTGTTTTAATCAAAATATGATGCTGGATTTTGTCAAATGCCTTTTCTGCATCAATTGAGATGATCATGTGTTCATTTTGTTGATGTAATATATTATATTAATGGATTTTCTTACATTGGACCACCCTTGTATAGCTGGGATAAAACGCACTTGATCATGTTGCATAATTCTTTTGATGTACTGTTGGGTTCAATTTGCAAGTATTTTCTTGAGGATTTTGCATATATATTCATAAAAGAAATTGGCCTGTAATTTTCTCTTCTTGTAGAATCTTTATCTGGCTTTGGTATTAGGGTGATGTTGGATGCATAGAATGACTTAGGTAGTGATCCCTTCTCTTCAATTTTTTGAAGATTGGGAGCAGGATTGATATTAGTCTTCTTGGACTGACTGGTAGCTTTCACCTGTGAAGCCATTTGGTCCTTGCTTTTCTTTGTTAGAAAATTTTGATGATTGTTTCAATCTCTTTGTTGTAATTGGTACATTGAGGTCTTCAATTTCTTGTAGAGTCTATGTAGTTTTGTGTGTGTGTTTCTAGGAATTTGTCCATTTCACCTAAGTTAAGTAATTTGGTGGCATATAATTGTTCATGGTATCCACTTATGATCCTTTTTATTTCTGTGAGGTCAGTAGTAATGTTTCCACTCTCATTTCTGATTTTATTTATTTTCATCTTCTCTCTTTTTTCATTATCAGTCTAGCTAAGGTTTTTCCAATTTTATTAATCTTTTCCAAAAACCAACTTTTGGTTTTGTTAATTCTTTCTATTCTTTTTATTATTAATTTCATTTATTTCTGCTCTAATCTTTGTTATTTCTTCTACTTGTTTTCAGGTGAATTTGCTGTCTTTTATTTTAACTGTTTCATCTTTTTAATGTAAGCATTTAGGGCTATAAATTTCCCTCTCAGCACTGCCTACCCTGCATCCCATATGTTGTATTTTATTTCATTTCTCTCCAGATATTTACTCATTTTTCTTGCAATGTCCTCTTTGATCCTGTTGATTGTTTAAGAGAGTATTATTTAAATTCCATATATGTGTGTATTTTCTAGTTCTCTGCCTGTTTTTTCTTTCCATCTTCATTCTACTGTAGTCAAGAAGATACTTTGTATGATTTCAACCTTTCTAAATTGATTGAGACTTGTTTTGTGACCCAACATGTTGTCTATCCTGGAGAATGATCCATGTGAACATGTATATCCTGCTGCTTTAGAGTGCAGTGATCTATATAGGTCTATAAGGTCTAGTTCATTTATCATGTTATTAAAGTTCTCTGTTTCCTTATTGAGCTTCCATCTAGATGTTCTATCTATAGATGAGATTAGAGCATTGAAGTCTTCAACTATTGTTGTAGAGTCATCTACTTCTCCCTTCAGTTTTGCCAGTGTGTACCTCATATACTTTGGGACACTGTGGTTAGGTGAATAAATATTCATGACTGTTATTTCTTCTTGGTAGGTTACCCTTTTTTATTAATATAGAGTGTCCTTCTTTGTCTCTTATAACAGCTTTTGATTTAAAGTCTATTTTGTCTGATATTAGTATAGCTACCCAGCTCACTTTTGGTTACTGTTTGCATGGATTATCTTTTATCAGCCTTTTACTTTCAACCTGTTTGTGTCTTTGGGTCTAAGGTGAGTCTCTTGTAAATAGCATATAGTTGGATCATGCTTTTTAACCCACTCTGCCAACCTGTGTCTTTTGATTGGGGGTTTAATCAATTAACATTCAGTGTTATTATTGTAAGGGCAGTACTTTTTCTAGCCATTTTGTCCTTTGATTTTTTATATCAGATCTTTTTTTTTTTGGTCTCTCTTTTCCTTTATTGAAACCTGTTTTTCTTTATAGTTGATCTTCCATGATATATCTGACTGATCCCTTTCTCATTTCTGTCTCTGAATATTCCCAAAATACATTCTTTGTGGTTACCCTGGAGTTTATATTTCACAACCTACATTTATGCTCTACCATTTGAAAAGATTCCAACTTAGCTTTGATAGCAAACACATTCTCTGCTCCCATATCCCTTTGTTCTCCCTTATTATGTTGTTTTTGTTTCACTTTACCACTTCATATTTTGCACAGAAATTATCAGGAAATATGCCTTTTCTTGTGCAATTTAATTATGAATTAAAAAGAAGAGTTGATTTTAAGGATATAGTACTATTGGGTTTTGTATTCGCTCTTTTAGTTACCCTTACTGAGGGTTTTCAATTCTTCACACTCCCCCAAGCCACTCTCTCCTGTCTTTTCCTTTCAACCTGCAGAACTCCCTTTAGTAATTATTGTATGGCAGGCCTCTGGCTGACTAACTCTCTATTTCTGTTTATCTGTGAATACTTTAAACTCTCCACCATTTTTGAAGGATAGTTTTGCTGTATAAAGAATCTTGGCTGGCAGTTTTTCTCTTTCAGTACCGTAAATATATCATACCACTGCCTTCTTGCCTCCATGGTTTCTGATAAGAAATCAGCACCCACTGGAATGGTTATTATTTTTAAAAAAGGAAATTAACAAGTGCTGGAGAGGATGTGGGTAAATAAGAACACTTGTTCATTTTTGGTAGGGATGTAAAATGGTGCAGCTGCTCTGGAAAACAGTTTTGTGGTTCCTTAGAAAAATACATATAGAATTGCCATATTCCACATTTTAAAAATATATTTGGGCACTTGATTAAATTTTAAAACACTTTTTTTTTTTGAGGTACTGGGGCTGAGGATTGAACCTGGGACCTCATATGTGGGAATCCAGCACTCAACCACTGAGCTACACTAACTCCCCCTGGATTAAATTTTAAAATTTGCCTTTCACGTGCAAATTACAAAAGAGCAATCTCTGTCATTCCTTGTGAATCTAACTTCTCTTTGATTTCTGCTCTTTCATGATTTTGTAATATTAGAGTACTGAGGGAAGGTTCAGCTCTTAAAGAATACTGTCATTGCACCTAGAATACTACTGTGTATTTTCTAATTACTGTTTGGTCTACAGTTGGATTATTACAAAAAAAACAGAAGTCATTTTTTTTGGATTGTTAATCACCATGTAGAGTACAGACTACTAAGAGAAGCAAGCTGGTGACAATTAAGTTACCAGAATTTAGAGATGAAAGCAAAGCCAAAATGCATACTGAGAAATCACTTTCTGAATCCTCTAAGAAGAAAATCACCCCTTTCCAGATACAAGCTCTATCTTGGAAAAATATGGGACATGAAAAACTGACTGATACAATTGGAAAGTACAAAACAATGTCTCACCTATAGGAATTCAACTCCTGGGGAGAAAAATGCAAACAAAACTAGAATATAATGAAAATGGATATATAAGAGGGCAAGCGAGCCAACATAAGAATGTGAATTTCTATAATTCTTGATTCTGTCTATTTGTAGTCTCCATGTAGTTAAGTAGAGCTGAATAAACCAATGGAATATTTACCTTAATTGTCCATTCTGTTTAAACTGGGAACTTCTGACATTTCTAAGCTGATAATTCCAGGACTTCAGATTTCATTTCACTGAGTCTTTGCATTATGTATTCTGCCTTTTCCTTATACTAGTTCCCTCCTTCAAGGCATTTTCCAATAAGAGCTCACAGCTGTGCTGCCATCCCTTGCCTTTGCAACACCAGCCCATCATAACCAAGCTGTAATGTGTAGTGATCATAGCCCATGTAGTGTTATTGGTAATCAGATATAGTATGAGTGAGGGAAAAATAATAGAGGCACTCATTGTGCATGATTATATGCCAGACAGCATAGAACAAAGGGTATCTATCTAAGTTGGTTATTGGTAGTGGGGCTCAAAGCTCTAAAACTTTCAGCACATTGCTCAAAAGTGAGAAAAGAGCCAACACCAGCCTTGGAAAACAGACAGAGGTGACAAGCATTAATAGTGCTATTATCTCAAGATAATGCTAAGCTGATAAAATATTTGGCCATGGCCTAGGCTTTTATTTCCCATGGAAATATGGGTTTCAAATATCACAATCTATCACAATATCTCAAGGGGACTGCACATTTTGTAATGTATTAAATTCATGTAAGCTGCTACTATGAAGACAGGAAATCTAATTTAGAGGAAAATATTCCAGTATAATAAGGAGGCTAAATGAGGTGGCCACATTAGGGACACCCTGCTTTCTGGCTGACTATTTTCTTGATCAAAGAACATGTCAGTGCGAAGGCCACCAGAAATAATATGGGATTCAGAGCTGTCAATTATGAGACATGTACAACAGGTAAATTAATATTTGGTGATAGGCTTTTGGTGCTTGGGGCTTGACAACTTATGCAATGCCACTCTGGCACTACAAATAAGGGGAGATCAGATTCTTTGTCATAGTCAACCAAATATCACTATTCTCAGGCTGTCACCAGGCAGTTTAGGAATCTACATTAACTATTTTAGGTCACCAAGGGCCTCTTCAGAAAATTGTTTTTCCTAGAAACTTACCAATTACTGGAAGAGTTGGTTAAAATAGCTATTGGACTGTAGTTTCCATGTTACATAATCAAGGGTCTGAGCTGGAAGAGATTACCTAGTTCAAGACTCCCCCTGCTCTTCAGCTGATTAGAGAAGTAAGAAATTACCTCAGATCACATTTCTCACCAGTGGCAGGGTAGGCAGTAGAACTCATTTCTATTCCATCAAGTGTGACTTAATAGAAAAGAATAATTTGAGGGGATATTTTGACATACACACTCTACTTGGAGCCTGACCAAGCTCTATGAGAAAGAAGGTCGTACATTTTATAAGTGAGGAAACAAAGGCAGTGGCAAAGTGACTGGCTTGATGATGAGCAAATTTGGGTCTATAATCCAATTCCACTTATTCCAAGTGCCATTTTCTTCATGTTATATTAGGTACCACTTGTTATGGGTTGAATTGTGTCCTCCAAAAAGATATGTTGAAGTCTTTATTCCCAGCATTTTGTGACCTGACTAGGGAATAGGGTAGTTACAAGAGGAATTAGGCAAGGAAAAACGAGGCCATGCTGGAGTAGGGTGGGCCCTACATCCAATATGACTGGTATCCTGATAAGGGGAGAGGAGAAGCAGACAGACAGAAGAGAGAAGACAGCCATGGGACTATAAAGGCAGGGTTTGAGAGATTGAGCTATGTCACAAACTAAGGAACGCCCAAGATTGCCAGCCGTCACCAGCAACCAGGAGAGAGGCATGGAGCAGTTTCTTCCCCATAGACCTCAGGGGGAACATGGCTCTTCCACCTGGATTTTGGACTTCTAGCTTCCAGAAATGTGAGACAATACATTTCTTCTGTTTAAAGGCACCGTTTGTGTACTTTGTTACGCCCATCCTAGGAAACTAAGACACTGCCTTTATAGAAAAGACTACTCTCCAATAAAAGTTTCACGTAGATTAATACATTTCCCCTATTAATTTTCTTTTTTCCAAATTTAAAAGTATGGATATGGACAACTTTTTCACACAAATCTTAGTGAGATTTAACACAAGTTTAAACACAGGTTTAATCAAGTCCTTTTCCTTCTCATCTTCTTCCTACTCCTTTTCTTCTTTCTCTTCCTCCTCTTTCTCTACTTCCTCTTCCTTTTCTTCCTTCATTTTGGGCTAGGGTTAAAAATACATCCTAAAGATTCAGTTGCTCATTTTATGAATACTTCCTGTACCATTGTTTTTAGACAGTGTAAACAGTCTGGATTTTTGGCATATCATTTAATGTTTATTAACTTCTAAAAGTTCTTATGGGCTGTTCTTTATAAATCATTGTTTAAGTCAAATGTCAATGTGTGGTTTTTAGTTTTGCAGTCACCCAGCAAAAGTGAAAATGAAAAATGGCCGTTTTTACTTTTTAATATAAATGAGTGTCATCACTTACCGCAACTGTTAGAAGCCCTTCAGAATACACTATCAGATTATACCATGAAGAGGTCAGAATGCTCATATTAAGCTCTAGTTCGCTGAATTCTATCAGTCATCGGTTATGAAGGGACAATTTCCCCACAAAGGCTGTTTAGGAAATGAACCCTTTCCTATTTAGAAGCTCTAGCTCAGACTATATTACCGTCAAGGCCACTAATGATAAAATTTAATGGGCATTAAAAAAAATGCTTAAAGTGCCTGTAATTGTTTTTAGACAATTCAAGTGGATTTAAGCATAGTGGCTTTTTTTGTTTTTCAGTGAGAACCTCTGAAAACAGTGAGAAACAGTATTCTATGAAGATAGCACTATGCCATAGTCTTATTTTGAAAAGGACTGCAGAATTTAAAATGATACAGGAAGCCAGAAGCTTTATTGGTAAGACAGAGAAAGAACGTTCTGCTTTCTTCCCAATTTTCCCTCTACCTCAGCTCCACGTTCTAGAAAATTAACC
>PVKH010040777.1:0-11020 GCA_004027955.1 Chaetophractus vellerosus
AAAAGAATGGAGGGAGGGTGGGGGTGGGAGCTGGGCTGACCACAAATTATAATAACTCAATAATGGTAAATTAGCAATTCTTTTTAATTTCTCAATTAAAAAGAATTTCTAACTGGCATTTAAGGTATTATGCATAAATTTACTTTGTAGTTTACCTCATTTATAATATAATGCTTAAACTGGTAAAATACCTAAGAAAAATTTCAAATGCTTTCTCTACTACAATGTCAACTTAGACGTGTTGATATGAAAGAAGACAGAAACCTCAAATGATTTTGATACTTGACTCCAGGTTAAATCCATCTAGATAAAAGAATTAAATTCTAATTGTATTAGTGAACAGCAGGTGTAAATAAAAAGAAAAAACTAAAAACATACAATTTTTCTTGGACAAATCTCAGTAAAAGAAGAAAAAAATGAAAAATACAAGAAAAAAAACATAACTGGCTAAATAACTTTACCTATTAGAAACAGATGATATTTCCTATTTATTGTGCCACGGTATATATGCAAAGTCAGGAAAATAAACAAAGTCTTAATTTCAAGTGGTCAAAATCAAACTGTCATAAAAATCAGTGGTTTGCAAACTATATTCTCCTCAGCATGACAGAAGCATTATAATAGCACAAAACTGGAAACAACTTAAATGTCCCATAATAATGTGAATGACTAAGTTAAACTGATATATTCCTAAAGTGTAATAATTCAGGTATTGAAGATGATGTTTTCTGAGATTTTACAGGATAGCTTTTCCTTCTATCATCAATGTTAAGGATATTAAGGCTATCTTTATATCCTCCTTTTAGCTTTCTTTTTAATTAAACTTTTTATTTAGAGGTAGCTATATATTCATTAGCATGCACTTGTAAGAAATACTAAAGAGAGATACCGTGTACCATTTACCCAGGTTCCCCCAATGGTAACATCTTGCAAAACTACAGTACAGTATCACAACCAGGATATTGACACTGATACAATCCATCAATCTTACTCAGATTTTCCCAGTTTTACCTGTACTCTTGTGTATGTGTGTGGGTGTTTGTATGTTTAGCTCTATGCAATTTTATCATACATGTTGACTCATGTATCCACCCAGTCAGCTACACAGTAGTTCTATCATCACAATGATCTCGCCTGTTGCCCTTTCATAATCACCCACCTCCCTCTCTCCAGGGCCCTAATTTTTATATCCTTAGAACTTTTTGTAATTTCTGTATTTTTAACAATTGTGTATCACTCAATATGTATTTATTAAACATCTACTATATGTCAGGCACTTCTCTTTCCATACAATTAGCAACATGTATTAACTTTTTTTCCAGTTTGTAAAAGTGATTTTTTCAAAAGAGAAGGTTCTTTTCCTTTCAATCCTATTAAAAATAGAAATATATATATATATATATATATATAAAATACTTGGGACCACTTCAAAATTTAAAACTTTTGTGCATCAAAGAACTTTGTCATGAAAGTGAAAAGCCAACCTACACAATGGGAGAAAATATTTGGAAACCACAAATGCGATAAGGGTTTAATATCCAGAATATATAAAGAAATCCAGGGCCGGCTCGATAGCCCAGTGGATAGGGCACCGGCATACCACATGGGAGGCCCCGGGTTCGGTTCCCGGGGACCTCTCCTAGCGGGCAGACCGCCTTGAGAATGGCAAGCCATGGGCGGGCCAGAGCTGCCGTGGGCAGGGCAAAGAGCTGCCACGGACAGGGCAAAAGCCGCCATGGGCAGGGCAGGTCGCCCGCGAATGGAGCGCAGGCAGCCACCCGCGAACTGAAAGCCGGCCGTGAATAGAAGCAGAAGCCGCCCACAAGCAGGGAAAGCCGCACCTGCACAGTGACCAGTCTCGGCGCGTCCCCGCAGCAGGGGGGGAAGGGGAGATATGTAATAAAATAAATAAATCTTTAAAAAAAATAAAAAAAAAAAGAAATCCTTCAACTTAATAAAAAGACAAACAACCCAATTAAGAAATAGGCAAAAGTATTGAATAGACATTTCTCCAAAGAGGATATACAAATGGCTAAAAAGCACATGAAAAGATGCTCAACATCACTAGCTATTAGGGAAGTACAAATCAAAACCACAATGAGATATCATTTCATACCTACTAGAATGGCCACTATTAAATAAAACAGAATACAACAAGTGCTGGAGAGGATGTGATGAAATAGGAACACTTATTCATTGCTGGTGGCAGACATTGCAGAAGGCAGTTTGGCAGTTCCTTAGAAAGCTAAGTATAGATTTACCATATGTCCCAGCAATCCCTCTACCAGGTATATACCAAAAAGAACTGAACAGATAATTGCACACTCTTGTTCATAGACGCTTTATTCACAATTGTCAAAAGATAGAAGCAACCAAAGTGTCCATCAATTGATGAATGGATAAATAAAATGTGGTATATACATACGATAGAATATTATTCTGCTGTAAAAATGAATGAAGCTCTGATGCACACGACAACATAGATGAACCTTGAAGACATTATGCTGAGTGAAATAAGTCAAACACAAAATGACAAATATTGTATAATCTCACTGATATGAACTAATTATATTAAGCAAACTCATAGAGTTAAAATCTAGAATATAGGTTACCATGGGATAGACTGGGGGTAGAGAACGGGGAGCTATGCTTAATTTGTAAAGAATTTCTATTTAGATTGATTGGAAAGGTTTAGAAATGGATGGTGATGATGACAGCACATTACTGTAAGTGTAATTTACAGGTCTGAACCATATATGTGATTGTGATTGAAAAGGGAAGTTTTAGGTTGTATATGTTACTAGAATGAAAGAAGATAAAACATGGGACTGTGTAACACAGCAAACTCTGTTGTGGACAATGGACTAGGATTAATAGTACAAGTATAAGAATGTTCTTTCGCAAATTATAACAAATGTATGACACTAATACAAGGTGTTAATAATATGATGGTAATAAGGTGGAAAAATACACTTAAAGTAAACTCTGGATTATAATTAATAGTAATTTTTTAATATTCTTTCCTCAATTATAACAACGATATCAAAGTGTCAACAATAGGGAGGTATACAGGAACACTATTTTTTACATGACTTTTCTGTAAATCTACAACTTCTCTAATTAAATAATAATAATAATTTTAGCAACATTATGCTAAATGCAAGAAACCAGAAACAAAGTACTGCATATTGTATGACCGCATTTATATAAAATGTAAATATAAATAAATCTATATGGACAGAAATACATTAGTGGTTTATGTAGGGATGGGTAAGGATAGAGGGAGTAAGAGGTCACTGCTAAGGGGTATAGGATTTTTCCTTTTGGGAGTAATGAAAATGTTCTAAAATTGTGGTGATAAATGCACAACTCTGTGAATATACTAAAAACCAGTGATTGTACACTTTGAATGGATTTTATGCTATGTGAATATATCTCAATAAAACTGCATTTTAAAAAATGCAACTGAAAGCATTATTAATTGCAAAGACACTTTAGGGGGAAAAAAAATTAAAACTACATAGCCTGAGGGGCCGGCTGTAGCCCAGTGGATAGGGCGCCGGTTCACCACATGGGAGGCCCTGGGTTCGGTTTCCTGGGACCTCTCCAAAGCGGGCAGACCGCCTTGAGAAGGGCAAGCCGCCGTGGGCGGGGCAGAGCCGCCATGGGCAGGGCAAAAAAAGCCACCACGGGCAGGGCAAAGCTACCATGGGCAGCGTAAGTCACCCGCTAACGGAGCAGATCCGTCCGTGAACGGAAGCAGAGCCGCCTGTGAATGGAAGCAGACCCGCCCGCGAATGGAGCAGAGCTGCCTGCACAGTGACCGGACTTGGCACCTAGCCGCAACAGGGGGAGACAGAGCAGACACAGAAGAACACAGAGAAATGAACACAGCAAGAGTAAGCAGAAAGGGGGGGATATGTAACAAACAAACAAACAAACAAAAGTACATTGCCTGAGTAATTCTAAGGAAACTCCAGTACTAAATACAGAACAACATTTAAGTATAAATTACATCATATAATTAGCATTTAAGTAGTAAGATTATACTAAATTCTGAAAAAAGCTTTACAATGAAGATTTCCAGACTCAATTAGATTCATTCTTCACTTATAAATCAAAGAAATACATAGATTCAGTGGATTTTCTTCCTAAAAGTTTTTACAGAGGGTTTTACATAAAAGGACTACTCAAAAGATACAACTCAAGACATGAAAGTATTCAATTAACTGAACAAATACCTAAAAAGTGATGCAAATTTTAAAACTCCTGCTCTTCAGAAGACACTTAAGAAAATGAAAAGACAAGCCACAAACCTGGAGAAAATACTTGATAAAGACTTGTATCTAGAATTAAAAAATAAATAAAATAAAACCTCTCCACTTCAATAATAAGATACCAAACAACCCAATTTTAAAAGAGCAAAAAATCGATCAGATACTTTACAAAAGATATACAAATGAACACTAAGCACATGAAAAGGTACTCAATGTCATTAGTCACCAGGAAAATGCAAATTGAAACCACACTGAGACCACTACATACCCACCAGAATGGCCTAAAAAACTAATAAATGAAATAAACTAAAATAAATATTGACATACCAAATACAGACAAGGATGTAAAGCAATATGGAACTCCCATACATTGCTAGTGAAAATGCAAAATGGTATGACCAGTTTGGGAAAAAGTTTGGCAGTTTATTACAAAGTTAAACAGATACATATCCGATGCTGTAACAATTCTTCAACTAAGTATTTATCCAAGAGAAACAAAAACATATAAATGCACAAAGATCTATATGCAAATGTTCATAGCAGCTTTGTTCAATAATATCCCCAAACTGGAAATTCAAATGTCCACCAACTGGTGAATGGATAAACAAATTGCACAATATTCAGCAATAAAAAGGAGCAGCTACCGATACATGCAACATGGATAAATCTCAAAAGCATTATGCTAAGTGAAAAAAGCCAGGTATAAAAAAAAATTGTATAATTCCATTTATATGACAGTCTAGAAAAGACAAAACCATATGGACAGAAAACAGAACACTGGTTGCCAGAAGCTAGGGAGGGAATTGGCTGCAAAGGAGCACGTTCCTTTTTAGAGGGATGGAAATGTTCTATATCTATATCTTGATTTTGGTGTTGGGAAGTAAGTATTTATCAAAACTCATCTAACCATTCATTTAAAAGAGTACATTTTAATGCGTGTAAATGTACCTCAATAAACATAACTAAAGAAAAATTATCCCAAGTAAAAAGAATGATGCATTTCACTACTAAGAGTCTACTACTTATACAAGCTTCTGCATTTTGTTACTTAAATAATCCTTCCCTTCCCTACTGTGGGTGGAGAGTAGTAATGGTAGTCTAGGAGTAAGGAGAAGGGGGTCTCAGAACCCATTCAGGCTCTGACACCCTGCCCTGGGCTGCCTGCATGTGAAGACATCCCACCCTCCCCATTCCATTTGCTCTCTGATGCCTCGTTCTAGGTTGCACCTCTGCGTTGATGCCCTCTTCCTTGCCTGGCCTCTGACTCACAGTGCTTGGCTGATCCTCTACTACATGGACTCCCACCTTAGTTCACTGGAGTTCTGAGATACAATGAGAACACAATATCATGTCTGTGTTATTCCTGCCCAAGTGCATAACCTGTATCTAATTATGAAGGAACAAACTATCCCAAATTGAGGGGCATTCTACAAAATAACTGGCCTATAATCTTTAAAAGTATCAAGGTCATGAAAGTCAAGAAAAGATGAAGGAACTGTTCCAGACTGAAGGAAACTACAGAAATGACAAATAAATGCAATACATAATTCTGACTTGGACACTACTGCAAGTAAAGAGATTAATGGCACAATCAACAAAACTTGAACAGGTCTGAGAATTAGATGGACTACTGTATTGGTGTTAATTCCCTGCTTTTCATGATTGTATTGTGATTATGTAGAATACCCTAATTTGTAGAAAATGAGCACTAAAGCATTCTGGGGTGACAGAGTTTTAGGTCAGCAATTTCTTCTCAAATAGTTCAAGAAAAAAATTTCTTTGTACTATACTTGCAACTTTTCTGCAAGTGTGTGACTGTTTTAAAATTTTTTTAAGTAGAAAAAAACAATGTATCTAAAAACTAAAATAGCTAAAAACAAACTGTGGTTATCCACACTGTTAATCTTAGTAGAAAGAGACACCATACTTTGAAAAATTACTAAGAAGTACTATGAAGTTTTGGAACCAGAAGATGGTTTGTATATAGCCCAACTTCTTTTCCTAACAGCTGACCTCAATCAGATCATGAGTGGTCAAAGATGAAAAAATATAAAAGGCTGCCAGTAAAGGAAGTTATTAAGGAGAGGAATAGTAAAGGCAATGGACCAAGACTGAATAGAATAATGGTATTATGATGCCACCAAAGGCTGTAACCAACAACAAAACACAATCTCAGCAACTCCTCCGGAAAATGGAGGGATTGTATAGATGGGATCTAAAATTCCTTGCAAATGTGAGACTACGGTTTTCTCTGAAATGGAAGTGCTTCCCCCGCTCAAATTATTACATTATGCTTAGCTACATAGTATTAGCAAAGGAATACAAATATAAAAATAAACGTGTATAAACTCTTTCTCTTAAGTTGTGTTAGCTCATCAATTAAAGCACAAAATGCAACGCATGGGGGCCGGCTGTATAGCCCAGGGTATAGGGCGCTGGTTTACCACATGGGAGGTCCTGGGTTTGGACAAAAAGCAGAAAATTTTAAAAATTTTTTAAAAATGCAACGCATCTGCCAAATTGTTTCTTATGAAGAAAATTTTGTGACCCTGCTCCACGAATGAAAAAAAAAAAAAAACAATTAAAACGCACAGTAAAGTGAAACAGGATCACCTTCAGCAGCCAGCTGGCTGTCCTTACGTAAAAGATAATGTTCAGATTCATTCTGAAATGAGCATCATATTTCCTAGAAACAAATTAAAAGTGCAAGACTCCTTTCCCCTTCCCCATCACCGAGTTCACTGGGGCAATTACTAGGCCCCCAAAGGCGAAGGGGTGAAGCAGCACTGGACTCTCTGCACTTCCTTTTGGAGAGGACAGCCCCCTTGCGTCACTCGTTTCTCAGGATGCAGGACAGAAATTTATCCCCGAGGAACTTCGCACAGTTGGCTCCCGCCCTCCCAGCCCTGCGGTCCCGGGCCCAATCCCGCCGTCTCCAGGGAGCTGCCCCTGACACCCGGCCGGCTCTGGAGAGAGGGTCGCGACTCCCAGTCTTGCAGCTGGCTGGCCCAGCTGATCCCTGGGCCCGGGCAGACGCGGCCTTCTCCCCTCCCCCTCCCATCGTGCCGGTCTCTCACGCCCACCACGAGGCTCAGCCCCGCCAGGAAGGCCGGACACTAACCGTCCGCTCAGCCGCAGCCCGGCCCGGCCCTACCGGACGTCCAACCCCGCACAGGCCACTGGACAGCAGCCGGGGGGCGGGGAGGCCCGGGGGCGGCGCCCGTCCCACACCCTTACCTGGCTTCTCGTGGTCGTAGCCGACCACGATGAAGTAGTCGGCCAGCCGGGCCATGGCCGCCGCCGCCGCGCCCGGGAAGCTGGTCCCCGTCGCCGCCCTCGCCGCCGCCGCCGGGGAGGGCTCAGCATTTTCCCTGCAGCAACAGTAGCGACAGCGGCGGCACTTCAGCCATGTTTGACAACCGAGGTGCGCTCTGCGCCTGCGCCGATCCTCGCGCCCGCTCCTCCCCTGCCCCCACCCGCGCGGGCTCGGCGGCCCCGAGGCGCGGCGGTGAACCCACCCCCACCCTCTGTATAAGAATTTGGGGAGTAGGCGGCGGGGAGTATTCCTGACACGCGCTGCTACTGCAGCTGCTGGAGGTGGTTCAATCGGAGGCCTTGCTGCCGCTTCGCGGCCCCTGCGTCCACTCCCCTATTTTTCTTAGAGCAGGGGGTCTTTCTTTCCTCCTCTGTTCTAGATTTTGGATTTGGGAAGAAAAGACGGGGAGGGTGGAAGGGCCACTTGGAAAGTTTGCTGTTTTCCCTTCCCACCAAAAGACAAGATTCTCCCGCCCTCGGTTGGAAGCATGGAATTTGCACGGCCAGGGCTTTTGCTGCACGTTTCCTGTTTATGTTGTGCGAATGGGAATTTTAGGAACACGCTACCAAGCAGGCGGAGGAGGGAGAGGCTTTTGCGCAATCCTCAGAGGCGCCGAGGGTTTCGGTGCTGGGTGGGCCGGGGGCGGTCGCCCGGGGCTTCCCCCTGAGCGCCCGGGGGAGCTGGATTCCACTGAGCAAAGCGGCTTCCCCGGGCTCCTCCTCAGCCAGGCTGATCCCGCAGAGGCAGAGGCGGCGGGAAGAGGTCTGCCTCTCCCTGGGAGTCCGCCCAACTCAGTTTTCTCCCTTGCGGCGGCCCCAGGCCTCTACCAGCCAGAGTAGATGGTGACTTCCAACTTCCCCGCCTAAACACCAATAAAATGAATTAATCAATGCTATCAGCCGGTCTAGGGGGTTAGCCAGGTCGCTTGCTTTTTTGCTATATCTCTTAATGATCATTTCGCGTTTGGCTGGAGCAACAAACAGAAGAGCTTCCTTCGCCATATGTTAGTATATCGATAGTCTGAAGTTGTGGAAATCTCCATGGTTTGCAAATGTGGTCATATTCGTGGTTGCTTATCACTACTCACTATTAATTGAGGGTTTGATCCTTAACTTTTACGTATAAGAGCTCTAAGGAAAGTGCCTGGTACAAAGTAATCGCTTAACAAATATTTATAATGAATTACCAATTTCCCCCAACTACCAGCAGAAAGCTGGGATGTCTGAACTCTGAACTCCCAGTCCAGAGAGTTGCCTTCTCTGCCCCAGGAGGTTTACTTAATTGATCATTTCTCCTTTCTCTGCCCCTGTATTCATTTACACATTGAGAGGGTTGGGCTGCAGTGGATGAACTGCAACTCCCTGGGAGAACTCTAGGAATTCATCTGTAAGTTGCTAATGCTCAAACTGAATCAGCCCAGTTGCCGGAGTGGAGGGAAGATAACAGAATGATCTTGAAAATAATTAACTTGAAAAAGTCTCTTTATATCTTATGTAGAAATCCTCCTCTATAACTTCCATTCAACTTGATCACTTTCAGTAGAGTAACCTTGCTTCCTTGGAAGGCAGCCCATTCCACCATTTACTATCTCTTTGTGAGAAAGTTCTTCCTTAATATGTCAGCGCTGTCCTCCTGCAACTTCCCCTGGTTCTGCTCTCTGGAACTACCCAGAAAAAAAAAATCTGTTTTTGTATGATAGCCTTTCAGATTTTAAAGACAATTATCATATTCTTTCCCCATTTTACTTTATTATTGAGGTGAAAGTCACATATAAAAGTAACTATCTTAAGGTGTATAATTCAGTGTTATTTAATACATTGACAATATTTTATGTAGTCACTACCTCTATCTAGTTCCAAAAATTTTCATCACCCCAAAAGAAAACCCCACATCCATTAAACAGTCTTTCCCTATTCCCCTCTCTCCCCAGTCCTTGGCAACTGTCAATTTACTTTCTATCTCTGGATTTACATATTCTGGATATTTCAAATAAATGAAATCATACAATATGTGGTTTTGTGTCTGACATTTCATTTAGCATAATATTTTCAAGGTTCATCTGTGTTTTAGCAGGTATCATTCCTTTTTATGGCTCAGCAATAATCCATTTTGTTCATCTACTACTATATTTTGTCCATTCATCAGTTGATGGACATTTGGGTTGTTTGCACCTCTTGGTTACTACTGTGGGAAGTGCTGCTACAAACACTCATTTGTAAGTATTTATTTGAATACCTGTTTTCAATTCTTTGGGCTATATACCTGAGTGAAATTGACAGGTCACGTGGTAATTCTATATTTAACTTTTTGAGTAACCGCCAAACTGTTTTCTGCAGGGCCTGCACCATTTTATATTCCCACCAGCAATGCATGATGGTTCCAATTTCTCTACATTCTCACCAACATTTGTTGTTGTCTGTTTTTTTAATTATAGCCATCCTAGGGGGTGTGGAATGGTATCTCATTGTGGTTTTGATTTGCATTTCCCTAATGGCTAATGATTTTGAGAATCTTTTCATGTGCTTGTTGGCCATGTGTTTATCTTCTTTGGAGAAATGTCTATTCAAGTCCTTGACCCATTTTTTCATTTGGGTTGTTTGTCTTTTCATTGTTGAGTTGTAAGAGTTCTTTATATATTCTGGATACTAGACCCTTAGATGTATGATTTGCAAATATGTTCTTCCATTGTCTAGGTTGTCTTTTTACTTTCTTGATAATGTTCTTTGATGTTCAAAAGTTTTTAATTTTGTTGAAGTCCAATTTATCTATTTTTTCTTTTATTGCTTGTGGTTTTGGTGTCATATCTAAGAATCATGGCCAGATCCAAGGTCATGAAGATTTACCCCTATGTTTTCTCCTAAGAGTTTTATAGTTTTATCTCATTAATCCATTTGAGTTGATTTTTTTATATGGTGTGAGGTAGGGGTCCCATTTTACTTTTTAAATGTATTGGGTTTGGTTTTATTAGCAAGTATTGATTTTAATTATCTTACTTTTTTTTTTTTTTTGGTAGTTCAAAACTTAGTGGTTTTCAAGCCTATAATTAAAATGCTGTCTTATAGGCATATTCCATCTGTCAGGTCATAGATAGGCTGCCAGTCCAATTGCAAATGGGTGATTGTAGCTTAGGGATTTCAACAAATATAGACATATCCTGGCACTGTGTGTCTGTATACACACATGAACATATTTGGTATACACTGAAGCTGTGCTTTGCTTCTCAGCCAATAGCCGCCAGGTTGCTGAAACTGATAAGCACTGACAAGGCAGCCTGATTTCTGAGATTGGCTGAAGCCCAGACCACCTCCTGAGATAACCACCATTACCTTTCACCAAAGAGTGAAGAGTAAAGCAAGCGCAGATTTGTTTTATTCCAGGCTGGCAAGAGCAGAAAGAGGGGAAGACTATGCAACACAATGGTGATGTA
>PVKH010040778.1:0-11010 GCA_004027955.1 Chaetophractus vellerosus
ATTTTTGCGTTCTTCTGTGTCTGCTTGTCTCCCCGCCGTTGTGGCGACCTGCCGAGTCAGCTCACCGGGCAGCGGCCTTGCCTGCTCGCAGGCGGCTTGTCCTGCCCGCGGGGGCTTGCCCTGCCATGGCGGCTTGCCTTCTCAAGGCGGTCTGCCCGCTCAAGGAGGCCCTGGGAACCGAACCTGGGGCCTCCCACATGGTAAACTGGCGCTCTACCAATTGAGCTATAGCTGGCCTCTTAATTTTTATTTTTTAATAATTTATTGAAGTATGTCATTTATACATGAACATATATAAATTATAAGTGTTCAGTAAACATTGTGAACTTACAAAACAAACATGCATAACATCATACAGGGCTCCCATACATCACCCCACCAAAAATACTTTGCATCGTTGAGAAACATTTGTTAACAAATTATGAAAGACCATTGTCAAAATACTACTAACTATAGTCCGTATCTTACTCCCTTACACGTTTTTCCCCCCAAGGATTTATTTATTTATTTATTTCTATCCAGTTTACACACACACACACACACACACACACACACACACACACCCATTCACTGGGCAACTCCCTGTGTCAGTTTCCCGCCCTCTCTTCTCATCCTTCTCCTCCTGTCTTCACTGGGATTCAATCCTCGGAAACTCTGATGTGGGAGAGAGGCGTTCTACCGCCTGCGCCACCTTAGTTCCTGGTTTTTCGGCGTGTCTCGTCTTGCTCTCCCTTGTGTCACTCTCCTGCTACGCCATCATCTTGCTGCGTGGCACACGGGGCCTGGTGGCCCACACGCCTTCTATGCTTTTCTTTTTTATAATTTTTACCAGGAGATCCCGGGGATTGAACCCAGGTCCCTCCATATGGGAGATGGACGCCCAACCATTTGAGCCACATCCATCCCCCTGCTATATCTCTTAAGGTTGACCAAAGATAGCTAGAGTTACAGTCTTTTCCCACACAGGATGGTCATATAATAAATCAGGCGTAGTTTATCACCAGCATTCTAAAACCAGACCTGAGGAGAAAAACTAGGTCTAGGGACACATGCATGGTTTCTAATATAGCAAATGTTTAGCCTACCCTGATTATTGCAAAATCAGGACAGCGAGAATATTCGCATAGCTTTCTCTTTTATAGAGGTATTTATGTAATAAGGGTGTAAATCCTTTGTCATATATGTTGCAAATACTTTTTTCCTGGTTAGTTATTTTCTTTTATTTTTGTTCACCATGTTTTTGGTTTTTTTTTTAAAGATTTATTTATTATTTATTACATATCCCCCCCCCTTTCTGCTTGCTCTCGCTGTGTGTCCATTCTTCTGTGTTTTTCTATGTCTGCTTCTTGTCTCCCCCCGTCCCCGCGGCGACGCGCCGAGTCGGCCCTCCACGGCGGTGGCTCGTTCAGTTCGAGGGTGGCTCCATTCCGTTCCCACGGGCGGCTTCGCTCCATGTTTTGCGGGCAGCAGTCCTCCATGTTTTTTTTTTGCAGGCTGCTCGGCTTCCGCAGTTCGCAGGCGGCAGCTCCGCTTTTCACGGATGACTTTGCCATGCCCGTGGGGGCTCCGCCCTGCCCGTGGTGGCTTTTTGCCTTACCCACGGCGGCTCTGCCCCGCCCACAGTGGCTTGCCTTTCTCAAGGCCGTCTGCCCGCTCGGAGAGGTCCCCGGGAACTGAACCCAGGGCCTCCCATGTGGTACACCGGCGAGCTCTTTATCCACTGAGCTATCTAGCCGGGCCATGTTTTTGTTTTATAGGATAATTTTTTTTTTTTTCACTTTAATGTGGTAAAATTTTCAGTCATTTCTTCTGATATCCTCTATTACTCATGCTTGTAAGCATAAAACCTTCCTCATTCCAAGATTGGCATGAAAAACTTATGAAAACTATTGCCCTACTTATTTTTTCAAGTTTTTTGTTTTGTTCTGGTGTTTTGTTTGCTCCATGGTGACAGTTCCACACTATATTGATTACTGTGGCTTTTTAGAAATTGTATTGCTTTCCTCAATGTCCTGTTTATTTTTGAGATCAGCTTTAAAAATTACTTTATCAAGTAGAAAGAATTCACATCTTTTCAATCTTTGGCCTTCCCAATCATGAGTATAGATAGTATTAACCTATGTCGAATAAAAGTCTTTTATGCCTCCTGGGAGAATTCTGTGACCTTAAAATAGTTCCTACAGGTTCTTTTTATTTTGATTCATTTTATTGTGAATGACATAACTTTCTATATGTCTATATTTTCTACTTACTGAATATATGTGTATATACAATTTCAAGTTTGTTTATAGCCCATCTTTTTCACAAAGAATTTGAAGAATTGTGTAGGAAATAAAATAATAAATGATATAAATAAAAGTCAAAACTTGAGAATACACATATTAGAATAGAAAGTTAGTATTACATGGTTTGTGAGTGAAAAAAATGATCAAGACGTGGCCAACTACACTTTGGGAGCAGGGTGAGGGAAGAGCAATTGTAATGCGGGTTTTTTTTTGGGGGGGGGGACCTGGGAATTGTCATGGATGATGCTGCAATGGAAGATGTAGGCCAGTTTGTATGATCATGTATCATTCGGAACTGTAAGGAAGAGAGGGTTGTCTACGGCCTGAACTGTGATCTATGCCTGATGGCAAAGCCCCAAAATGTATATATCTATCAGAGGCGTTATGCCACACTGAGGGATGTGCATGTGGGGGGTTGTGGGAGGGGTGGGGGGGTGGCATATGGGTATTCCTGGAATCTCTGTGTAACATTTATGTAATCAATGTATCCTAAAAATGTATATAGATATATAAAAAAAAATTAAAAAAAAAAGATGTGGCCAACTTAAAAAATGAAAACATGATCTTATTACACAGGTTTCACATAAAAGGAAAAAAATTCCTCTGTGGAAAAAACTTTTCTGAACCTTCAACTCCAAAAGAAAGTTCTCCCACATATCCTTTAGTGTAAGCCAAGGGCTTAATGCCAAATCAGAACTTAGTGAAAATAGTTCTGTAGGGGCTACAACAATGTGCAGCTTTCTAGTGGTCTGGCATAATTCTGGGATAAAGCCTAGAATAGAAAGCTGAATACCACAGAGAGGTCAAGTCAGATAAGGACAGAGGAGGGCCCTTTGCATTTAATGGGAAGTGATTAAGGGCTGTTGCTGGCCTTAGAATAATTCAGTAGAGTATTGGGGAGCAGAAGCCAGAATGGTAAACTGAGGAGAGGAAGAGAAGTAAAGGAATAGAGACAGTTAGTGTGAAATTGAGCATGGAAGGAAGAAAGAGGCGGCAGATGCTTAATTGTGAAGTAGGGGTGAGAGAGGTTTTAAGATGGGGAAGATGTGAGCAGCCTAGCGCTGTCAGAGAAGAGGCAGGATTGATGCAGTAGCCTCCCTGAGGAAACAGTTCAGGCTGGTGGCAAAAGAGCATGGGCTGACTTCAGGGGCCTCTGTTGGAGGCTAGACCCCTGTGTCCTCCCACTTGACCAGTCCACCTGGGGCAGGAAAGTACTCAGGTGCCAGCTGTCCTTTTTTCCTTCTAGTCTCTCACCTCCATTTGCCAGGATCGCATTGCCTCAATCTGAGGAAATGTCCTCCTGTCCCACCCCCTACCCAGGAGTTGATTACATGATAAAAGAAGAAAGATTTTTTTCCCCCTAAGCTTTACTTTTTCACCAGGAAGAGAAAATAGAGTAAGAATCCTGTCATAAGAGCTCCATTTCATGTGTGATACTGGGAAGCCCAGAGGACTACCCCCACTTTGCCAGTCTCCTTTGTTTGGTTAGTGATGGATTGGAGAGTAGAGTCCAGTGTCATTGAGCTGGAGGTGGCAGGCAAACGTCCACATGGAAAGATGCCATTTTATTTTTATTTATTTATTTGTGTTTTAAAGATGTATTTTATTTATTTCTCCCCCCACTCCTCGTTGTTTATACACTGTCTGCTCTCTGTGCATGTTCGTTGTGTGCTTGTCTTCTTTTTAAGAGGCACTGGGAACCGAACCCAGGAGCTCCCATGTAGGAGGGAGGCACCCAATCACTTGAGCCACCTCTGCTCCCAAGATGCCATTTTAGATGTGGATTTGAGGGAGCTTTCTGTGTAAAAATGACTGAAGTGAAAAAGGTGGCCCAAGGAGTGATGACAGAGAAAGGAACAGAGCTTTGGTGTACTCAGAGGGACTGGTGGAGGAGCTCTCAGACACCAGAGAAGAGACCCGGGAAATGCAGGAGCCAAGGAAGGAAAGAGATTCATGAAGGAGGCATATGAGTTCCATATTGTCAGATGGCAGGGAAATTGAGATTGAGGATGAAGGGAAGATCATTGGGTTGGGTTGGCCAGGTGGTTCTTGGTGGTAGACCAAGCTCTAAGGGACTACAGAGGGCTAAGGAAGGAAGAGACCTTTTTAATAAGGACAGACCCTTAGGATAGGAGAGCAAAGCTATATACAAAAGTGTATAAATGATGTATGTGATTTCATCCATATAAAAATATATATCCATAGGGAAAATAACTGAGAACAACAGCAGTGTTAGGTGATTATATTTTATATTTTGTGTGCTTCATATTTCCAGATTTCTTAAATAAGCTAACACACTTTAATAATCTGGTGGGGGGCCGGGGGAGTGTCCTGGAAATAGATGTAAACCCCTGTTTAGAGACTTTGGACCACTAAAAGATTTGGCAGTACCAAAAAAGTTTGGCAGACTCAAGCAGAGAGTGAATATAAGAGAATGGTCACGTGTGTGTGTAGTAAACTGAGAAACTCAGTATTTGAAAGCAGGAGATGAAAGGAAGAGAAGGGCAGAGATGGATGGGAGCTAGCAGTGAGTGCGGCAGTTAGGAACAGACAGTCCCCAGAGTGAGGAGAGAACTGGTCCGGCTTAGTAGGTTAAGTTACTGATTCAGAAGTAACTGGAGGAAGTAATGGGATCCACTGCTTGAGGGGATGTTTCTGACACAGCTTGTGGGAGAGGTTGATGATTTGCGACTTTGTGTCTGGTTTTTCTCTATAAAAATTAAAGCTACTGCTTTAAAACCCTGAGTAGGTGCTGTTGTTCATGGACCTTTTGCCTTGTGTGTTTTCACAGTGAGAGGATACTCTTGTCAGCTCAACCCCTTAGCAGCACAGTTGGTTTCAATTTGTACTTCTTTGTAGCAATTCTCTTTCCACCTAGATTATAAATCTAACCTCTTTTAGATTGAATTTGTTATATACAAGCAATACCTAACAAATTTTAAGTTCTCAAATTCACAGTAGACAAGATGAATGTTTTTTCCTCCACTAGTTTTATTATATTGAGTATATTTCAGTAGTCTGGGATTATGTAATGACTGCCTATCAGGGCCATCGTTAGCACTTTCAGAACGTGAATTTTTTTTACTCTTTGTCCTTGGGTACTTTTCTAGAGATTGTTGCTGAGATAAACAGGGCCTTTACTCTCCTCCCTAACTCGAGACATTTGGATTAGTAGTATCTTTGCCGAGGCACTAACTTTGAGAAGTTCATAGCCAGGGAAAGTTCACTCTTAAAATATATATATGTGAATTTTAAAAATACATATTTTTTATATAACATATAATGTGAAGAGTAATGATATAAAGTCAATTAGTGCTTCTCAAACTTTAATATGCATAAGAATCACCTGGGGACCTTATTAAATTGCCAAGTTCTGATTTTGTGGGTCAGGGTGGGGCCTGCGGTTCTGTGCTTTGAACAAGCTCCAGGTTTATGCCAATGCTACTCATCCTTGAACCATACTTTGAATTAGATGATTGTTCAGACCTATTTTATTCTTAGGTATTTGGTACTCTCAGTACTCACAGGCTGTAAGAGCCGGAAACTATGAATTGGCTGGGTTCTTTTCTTTTTTCTTTTTTCCTTTCTTTTCTTTTCTTTTCTTTTCTTTTCTTTTCTTTTCTTTTCTTTTCTTTTCTTTTCTTTTCTTTTCTTTCTTTTCTTTCAGCTTTTTATTATAGCTTCAATTAAGTTAGCATTTCTTGAGTGCTTACCAACCTGGGCACAGTGCTGGCAGGTAAAAGCTACTTGTTAGATGTGTACCTATCCTCAGAAAACTGATTATCTCATAGGGGTGAGGGATACATGAATGTCAAGTTTATGGCATGACACAGGAGGTGGTGGTGTTTAGTAACTGCAAGCAGGTATCTTGGAGTCCAGATCCAAGTTCTGATTCTGACAAAAAGGGGGGAAAAAGCCATGATGACAGAGCATATTTTCTGTAGAATTTAGCCTTTGTATATTTATAAATAAAGGAAATGTATCGTTTAAACTAGTTTTGTTAATAATTCTGTAATACCATTAGATGTCCAGTCAGAGTTGAAATTTCTAATTGTCTCATGTCATATATATATTTTTTTAACTATTTGTTGGTTTGAATCAGGATCCAAAGAAGGTTTATATTGTCATTGGTTGCTATGTCTTTTAAATCTCTTTCGCCTGTCTCAGAATTTCTCAACCTCAGCACTTATTGACATTTTGGGCCACATAATACTTCATAGAGGACTGGCCTGTGCATTGTGGGGTATTTAGTAGCATCTTTGGTCTCTACCCACTAGATGCCAGTAGCATACCCCACCCCAGTTGTGGCAACCAGAAATGTCTCGACATTGCCAAATGTCCACTGGAGGCAAAATCGTCCCAGGTTGAGAACCACTGATCTATAGGTTCTTTCTCCATTCTTCATATTTTTTTCTCCTAGAAATTTTACTTGCAGAAGAAGCTGGGTAGTTTCTCCTTTAGAGTTTCCCTCAGTCTGTATTTTGCTGATTTTATCCCTATAGTGTAATTTAACATCCTGTGTCACCAGTTTCCTGTTAAATAGTATTTGGATCTAGTGGCTTGATTAGTTTCAGATATTTTTGTTCTGTTTTGTTCAGCAAGACTGCTTCCTAAGTGGTATTTTGTTCCTTCATCAGGTGTCACATAATATCTGCTGTGTCTTTTTGTAATGTTAATAATCATTGATGCCTAATTCATCCATCAGAGGTCTTTTTATTTAAAAATTCATTGTGTATGTTTTCATTTAGACACCTTTTATTTTAAATAGTAATCTGTGTTCTCCCTTAATAAAGGAAGGGGAAATGGAAGGTGAGGCCGTTGAAGCCATTGTGGAAGAGTCCGAAACTTTCATTAAAGGAAAGGAGAGAAAGACTTACCAGAGACGCCGGGAAGGGGGACAGGAGGAGGACGCTTGCCACCTTCCCCAAAACCAGACGGATGGGGGTGAGGTGGTCCAGGATGTCAATAGCAGTGTACAGATGGTGATGATGGAACAGCTGGATCCCACCCTTCTTCAGATGAAGACTGAAGTAATGGAGGGTACAGTGGCTCCAGAAGCAGAAGCTGCTGTGGATGATACCCAGATCATAACCTTACAGGTTGTAAATATGGAGGAACAGCCCATAAACATAGGAGAGCTTCAGCTTGTTCAAGTACCTGTTCCTGTGACTGTACCTGTTGCTACCACTTCAGTGGAAGAACTTCAGGGGGCTTATGAGAATGAAGTGTCAAAAGAGGGCCTTGCAGAAAGCGAACCCATGATATGTCATACCTTACCTTTGCCTGAAGGGTTTCAAGTGGTGAAAGTGGGGGCCAATGGAGAGGTTGAAACACTAGAACAAGGGGAACTTCCACCTCAGGAAGATCCTAGTTGGCAAAAAGACCCAGACTATCAGCCACCAGCCAAAAAAACAAAGAAAACCAAAAAGAGCAAACTGCGTTACACAGAAGAGGGCAAAGATGTGGATGTGTCTGTCTACGATTTTGAGGAAGAGCAGCAGGAGGGACTGCTGTCGGAGGTTAATGCAGAGAAAGTGGTTGGTAACATGAAGCCACCAAAGCCAACAAAAATTAAAAAGAAAGGTAAAGTGAATGTTTCTATTATAAACTCATAAAAACATTTTGGAGTAAAGCACAACACAGTGCACATGAAGGTTATTTTAAAGTGAATAGGAATATTTAAGAGATCATTTTGTAGGTACCAGTCTTCTTAGCCAATCTAGAAAACCTTTTTCAAGATTGAGTGCTTTTTTTTTTTTTTTTTTTTTTTAATTTATTTTATTTATGTTTTCAGGATGTACCTGGGATTGAACCCAGGACCTCCTTGTACATGGGAAACAGGCGCTCAACCACTGAGCTACACCTGCTCCCCTGGATGCTTTTTTTTTTGTTTTTAAAGACCTGAAGAGAAAGAAGTAAATCTATTATGTGGCATGATGTAATTGTGACTTAATATCACTTAGACTGGTTTTAGTTGTAAAGGCTAATGAAATATATTTGTAGAAATTTAAGATTAAACTTTGAAACCCAACAACTAACTTTTTTTTTTTTGCATGTAGGTGTAAAGAAGACATTCCAATGTGAGCTCTGCAGTTATACGTGTCCACGGCGTTCAAATTTGGATCGTCACATGAAAAGTCACACTGATGAGAGACCACACAAGTGCCATCTCTGTGGCAGGGCATTCAGAACAGTCACTCTTCTGAGGAATCACCTTAACACGCACACAGGTGCTGCATAAGAGTTTTGAGGACAGGGATATGAGCTTACCTATTCCCATACAACATAGCAGAGGTTAAAACGTGGGGTTTTAAGTCTCATCCCACCTCGCTCCAGCAGGAAATTGAAGAAGGCATTTTTTTTATGTGTGTGATCTTGATTTTACTCTAAGCAAATTGACTTCGTTATAGGCAAATGTAAAGAAAATTTAGTGGGAAATAATCTAAATTATTTAAGGATGATGATCTGGGGAGGAAAAAAGCTATCTATTTATGATAGCTTTTTGACCTAGAATAGTTCCTGAAAATGGTACCCTTGTGTTGCTCTGGTTTTAAACCAAGATGATAAAAAATGACTCCAAAAAATCTTAGGCAACAAATGCCAGACACAACAAAGAAATAATTAGGTGGTGAAATCCTACTTTAAAAAAAAAACAAAACATTTTTTCTTTTCTGGGTGTTTCACTTCAGGGAAGAATAGTAATTTATAAACTGGGAATGGAGAGCTTAAGGTGTTGCTAACTGATTCATTCTGATATTTCACACCTTTATTTGTATGAGCTCTACACACACTTTAATATAGCGTTTAAAATTTCTAATTAGCTTCATGTTGGCTATGGCCAGGTCGCAGAAGCTCAGTGTCATAGAGGGACTCTGTATACTGGAGCTCTCTTTAAGTTCTCTTCTAGGCTCTTTGTACTTTCTGTTTTGGCACTTGACTATGAGGGCTAATAATAAAAACTTCTCTCCCAATTTTTTATGCAGAAAAGCTTTCCTCTGTCCAGATTCTCCACCTCATCTTATACGATGACTAATTTTGGTTGGTTTGATGTGCTGCTTGTCACATGAGCATGATGACCCAGAGGGTATTGTCCTATAAGCAGTATACTAAGCAGTAATATTTTCTTGACTAATGTATCTTATTCAGTTTTCAGAATCTCCCTAGTTCCTATTCAGATACTTGATAATATAGTTTATTTGCTAGTTTGAAGATGCTATGACAAGGACTGAGTAGAGCAGCTGACTACCATGATGGACTTCCCTTGATTTGGGCACCATATGTCATGATCTGGTCCCCAGCTTTGAAAATAAGTTCAGTTCTGTTCATTTACCCAGAGTTGATTTGGCAGGACTGATTCATACTAACCAAACCCACAAGGTATCAGAGTATCAGCAAAGTATCAGAGATTATTAGTTTATAGTGAGGAACGTATCTTTTCATTTACTAGATGAAGTTGTATTGCAATCTAGATGATTCTTTTACCTATGTCAAGATGCCATAACAACTGAAAAGTGGCTCAGTGAGCATGGACTTTGAGCAGAAGGATATAGGTGGTCATGTGATACAACCTGATGAAAATCCCTGCCCCACAGCAGTATCTACCTATTTCCTAATTGCCATGCTTTTGTCTACAGATGCATACCTTTTTCTCTCCTCTGAATGGTATTGGGTAAACATAGACAGTTCTTGTTTTTCATCTTACTTTGTCCTAACTGAAATGGATGCTCTTTTCCTTCTCTGGTACCATCAGACTATATTTTTCACAGGCAAGAACTCTATCCTTCACTTTTACATCCTCAGTGGTATTTCTCTGTTACTATCATATTCCAGTCACACTTCCCTCTCCAGGGTTCTTTTCCGTCTCTAGGAGAATCATTTATGCAGATGGCTGGTCCCATTCATTACACTATGGCTCTTCCTAATTCCATTCTCAGAGGGAGGCTTTTCTTCAGTTTTGGAGCTTAGGACCTAACTCTCGCTCTTAACATATCCCTGTCTGCAGCCCACAATTACAAATGGTCTAGTTTTCTGAATAATAGTCCATGAAAACAGTACTGTGTATGGCTGTCACCTTTCTTTCTTTCTTTTTTTCTTTTTAACAAATCAATTTTATTGATACATACTAATAAAGCATACAGTTCATCCAAAGTGTACAATCAATGGTATTTGGTCTAATCACATAGTTGTACATTCATCACTTCAATCATTATTAGAACATTTTAATTATTTCAATAATAACAATAAACAAAAAACAATCAGTATCTCAGAACATAAAGTGGCTAGAGAAGATCCAGGTAAGGCTCCTAAAGTAATCAGTTATGTCATGGGGCTACTATGTGAGGGTATATTAAAAACACTAAAATTCTTTCAGTGAAAGAAAAAAAAAATAGAGGGTCTGTTCATAAAAATGTTTAGCTAAATTGACATTCACATCACAGAATATTAGATATAGATGTTTGAAAACGATCTGTTTAAATCACATAAAAAGCAATACTATTTTCAAAGCTTTTGATAAATTTTTGGAACGCCTTATCAAAACCAATTTATATAGGGGGCAGATGTGGCTCAAATGATTGGGCGTCCATCTCCCATCTCCCATATGGAGGGATCTGGGTTTGATCCCCAGGACCTCCCAGTAAAATAAAGGAAAAAAAAAAACCAATTTATATAGAAAGCAAGTTAGTATGTTTATATTTAAAAATTAAAAAAATCTCAGAATATGGAC
>PVKH010040779.1:0-11014 GCA_004027955.1 Chaetophractus vellerosus
AGGCCTCTTGGGAGCTTCAAAAGCTGCCTGTGCTGATCAATTAATCAACTTGCAGGCTACTGTCCACAGATGAGGTACCTGGTTTTAGCGAATAAAATAAAGAATAATTTTTTAAAAAGAAAAAAAAAACAGCTGGTTAAAAAAAATAACAGATCAAAAATATAAAAGTAACAAGAAAAAATTTTCAGTCTATATGTTTCCTGTCATAAGTTTCCTGATGGGTGCCTAATAATCCTGTGGCTCATTCTCTGGATCCATTCTCTTAGTAGGTACCAGGAATCAAACCAGGGAACTCATAAATGCAAGGCAACAGTTCTTCCTCTGAGTTACATGCTCTCAGCATGTTAAGTAGACTTCTGAAATTTTATCTGGCTTTTCCTACCCCAGTTCCCTCAAATGAGTTAGGTTTATAACAGTTTGTTGGAACAGGGCTGATTAGGCAATTATCACCATCCATTTGCTGACATAGTTACTCTTTCCCAGGGCAGCTGGGTTTGACAGCCTGCCTGATCAGATACCCTCCCCTATCCCTGAGGCTGCCTCAGTGTTGGTTGGGAAATTTTTTGAGATTCAAAGGTAATCAGTTGGCCAAACTCGCCTAAAAGAAATCACTCTCTATTGTCAGCCAGACCCTTCTTCCTCCTAGGGAATATTCCATTCAGTTGGCTGCAGTGAGCCAGGAATCCTATCAAGATTATTTGCCTTGAGGGTGGGTTATATGTCCCATTTCCAGCCACGGGTGTGAGTAACTCATGGTTTTCCTTTAGCCTCTTTGTCTCTCTGTCCTGTTCCCTCCTGGGTGATACACAAAAATTTTCTCTTCTGCAGATCTCCTAAGCATCTCACTCATTTAGGTATTTGCCCTTTCTCCATTGTTTTATATAAGATAGTTGAGCTCTGCCTACCTACTTTGAAACCATCTTCCTGGATGTCCATCATATTAACTTTTTATCTCTGCAGATTACTGAAGACTTTTATTAGCTTGAGTAGATTTATTGTAGATTTTTGGGGGCTTTCTAAGTGTAGGGTCATGTCATCTGTGAATAGCAAAATTTTACTTCTTTTTTAATTTGGATACTTTTTATTTCATTCTCTTTCCTAGTTGCTCTATCTAGAACTTCTGGCCCCATACTGAATAACAGTTGTGAGAGAAGGCATCCTGGAAACTTTCCTGATCTTAGTGGGAAAGCACTCATTCTTTCACATTTGAGCAGAATCTTAACTGTTTTATTTTTTCATATATGCTTTTTGTAATGTTCAAAATGTTTCCTTCTATTTCTAGTTTTTAAGGTATTTTTAATAAGAAAGAATGTTGGAATTTGTCAAACACCTTTTTTGCATCAATTGAGATGATCATGTGATTTTTATCCTTTGATGTGTATTATATTACCTGGTTTTCTCTTGTTGAACCAGCCCTCCATACCTGGAATAAAACCCACTTGATCATGGTGTGTAAATAATTATTTTAAAGTGTTTTTGGATATGATTTGCAATTATTTTGTTGAGGACTTTTGCATCTATATTCATTAGATTTATTGGTCCACAATCTTATATTCTCATAGTATCTATATCCATCTTTGGTTTTACAGTGACGTTGGCTTTGTAGAATGTTTGGTAGTGTTACCTCTTCTCCATTATTGTGGAGGAGTTTGAGCAGGGTTGGTATTAATTCTTTGAATGATTGGTAGAATTCACCCATGAAGCCATCTGGTTCTGGGATTTTCTTTGATGAAAGATTTTGAATGACTGATACAGTCTCTTTACTTGTAAATTTTTTTGGTTTAAATCTATTTCTTCTAGATTTTGTGTAGGTCATACACAGGTTTCTAGGAAATTCTCCATTTCATATGAGTTGTCTAGTTTTTAGTGTAGAGTTGTTCATCCTACCCTGTGATGAACTTTCTAATTTTTCAAGGGTCAGTAGTAATGACCCCCTCTTATTTCTGATGTTATTTGTACATTCTCTTTTTTTTTTCAAGCAAACTAAGAGTTTGTCAACTTTGTTATTCTCAAAAGAGCAGCTTTTGGTTTTGTTGATTTGTTCTTTCATTTTTTTGTTCTCCATTTCATTTATTCCTGCTATAATTTTGCTATTTCCTTCCTTCTAATTGCTTTGGGATTAGTTTACTATTCCTTTTCTAGTTCCTCCAGGTGTGAAATTAAGTCTTTGATTTTAGCTCTTTTATCCATTATAATGTAGGCATTTAGAGCTAAAAGTTTTCCTCTTAGCATTGCCTTTGCTGCATCTTATAAGTTTTAATATATTTTCTTCTTGTTTTCATTTGTTTAAGAGATATTTACTGGTTTCATTGGCAATTTCTTATTTGACCTAGCGATTGCTTAAGAGTATGTTGTTTAGCCTTCATAAATAGGTGCAATTTCCAGTCCTGTGCCTGTTATTGATTTCTAGCTTAATTCCATCATAATCAGAGAAAGTGATTTATATAATTTCAATCTTTTAAAATTTATGGAGATATTTTTGTGACCAACATGTGTCTTATCCTAGAGAATTATCCATGAGAACCTGAGAAAAATGTAAATCCTGCTGTTTTGGAGGTACTGTTCTATAAATGTCTCTTAGGTCTAGTTTATTTATCAATACATTAGTTTTTTATTTCCTTATCAATATTCTGCTGAGATATTATCTCTATGGATGTGAGCAATGTATTGAAATTTCCAATTATTATTGTATAGATTTATCCCTTTAGTTTGGCAGCATTTGTTTCATGTGTTTTGGAGGCACCCTTGTTAGGTACATAATTATTAGTTTAGTTATATTCTCGGTGGATTCCTCCTTTTATTAATTTATAGTTTTCTTCCTTGTCTTTTATAACAACTTACCTTTTTAAATAAAATTTTATTGAAGTATATCATTTATGCTTGAACATACATAAACAAACAGTGTGTAGTAAAAGTTTGAACTCATAAAACAAACAAACATATCATCATAGAGGGCTTCCAGACATCACCCCACCAAAAGCACCTTGCATTGTGATGACATTTTTGTTCCAAATTATGGAATAGCATTGTCAAAATGTTATTATTACCTATAGCCCATATCATACATTTGGTGTATTTTCCCTCCACCCACCTGATGATTAACACACTATATTAGTATTATACATTTGTTATAATTCATGAAAGAGCATTCTCATATTTTTTCCTGTTAACCACAATCCATCTTCCATAATTTGATTCCCTGTGTTATGCAATCCCATGTTTTGTACAGTTCATTCAAAGTGTATACTCTTTGGCTCCCATATTCATCACAGAGTTGTGCTGTCTTCACCTTAGTCAATTTTAGAACGTTTTCATTACTCCAAAAGGAAAACCCTATAACCTTTTATACTTCCTTTTTGATATTCCTTCAAATTCTTTCTTGGCCATTGCTGCAAAAATATTGCAAGATCCTTGTTAACTCTCCTCCATAAGTTACACTTGTAATTTCCCCATGTATCATAATATTCTTAACAATACTTAAAGAAGATTCTTATACCTATACTATAAACTACAATCTTCATTTTCTTTGTAAACTAAAAGAATTCTTTTATTTATATCATCAACCACAATCTTCATCCACCATCAAAATCACTGTTATACATTCCCTAGATTATTCTCTAGTTTTCTTTCAATTGATATTTATATGCACAGACTACCCCTTTCAGCCATAATCTCATGTATAAATCAGCAGTATTAGTTAAACCCACAGTAATGGGTTACCATCAACTCTATTCATTTCCACACTTTTACAATAAACTTTACTAAAAATTCTACATACAATGAGTATCATCTATTCTCAAACCATGCTATATTTCCTAGAATCCTATACTCTAGAGTTTACCTCTGTGAGTATAGTCTTGTATTTTGATCATTTAAGTGGGACTATGCAATATTTCATTGCTGTATCATACAGCAGTTCTATTCAGATTCTTGAGGTACTGCAAAAACTGTCTTCCACAGAGGCTGCACCATTGTACATTATCAACAACAATGAAAGAATGTTCTTTTTTTTCCCATATCCTTTCCATAACTTGTAGTATTCTGTATTTTAATAATGGGTATTATACAATGTGAGAAATGGTATCGCTAATTGTAGTTTTGATCTAAATCCCGCTACTAGTTAGAGATGTTGCATATATTTTCATGTGCTTTTTGGCCATTTTTGATTCCTCGTAGGAGAAATTTCTATTCAAGTCTTGGGCCCATTTTTTATTTGTGTTGTTGTCTTTTCATCATTGAGTTGTATGATCTCTGTATATAACATGGATATGAAACCCATATATGACATGATTTCCAAATATTTTTCCCATTTTGTAGGCTAATTTTTACTTTATTTTAGCCACTATTATAAATGGAATTTTTTCCTTATTTTCTCCTCAGACTGCTCATCAGTAATGTATAGAAAAACTACTGATTTTTGCATATTAATATTGTATTGCTCCACTTTGCTGGGCTCGTCTATTAATTCCAGTAACTTTATTGTGGTATTTTCAGGATTTTTTCAGATATAGGACCATATATGAGGGAAAAGAAAATGTATGCTTCTTCCTTTCCTATTTGGGTGCCTTTTCTTTCTTTATCTAGCCAAATGGCTCAACCTAGAACTTCCAGTACAATATTAAATAATATTTGTGACACTGGGTGTCTTTGTGTTGTTCCTGATCTTATGGTCTTTCAACACTGTATACAAAATTGTAGGTTTTTCATGTATGCACTTTGCCATATTGAGAATTTTTTCTATTCTTATCTTTTGGAGTGCTCTTATCAAGAAAGTATGCTGTTTTTTGTCAAATGCCTTTTCTGCATCATTTGAGAGATGTATGATTTTTCTTCTTCAATTTATTAATGTCATTTATTACACTATTTTATTTTCTTGTTAGGAACTACTCTTGCATACCTGGGATAAAACCCACTTGATCATGATGTAAAATTCCTTTAATGTGCATTTGGATTTAGTTTGCAGTTATTTTGTTATGGATTTTTGCATTTATATCCATTGAACACTGGTCTATAATTTCCTTTTTTCTTTTCTTTTTTTTTTTTTTTTTTTGTAGTATCTCTCTCTGGACTTGGAATTAGGTTGATGCTGGCTTCATAGAATTAGATAACTACCGTTTCTTCCTGTTCAATTTTTTAGAAGATTGTGAGCAAGTTTGGTATTAGATGGTCTTTGAATGATTGCTAGAATTCATCTGTTTGGGGGCTTTACATCTTTGGGGGTTTTTGATGACTGATTCAATTATATTATTTGAGATTGATTTGTTGAGTTCTTGTAATTCTTCTTGTGTCAGTGTAGATTGCTTCTGTGTTTCTAGGTATTTGTCCATCTCATCAGCATTGTCTAGTATTTTAGTATACAGTTGTTCAGAGTATCCTCTTATGATTTCTTTTATTTCTGTGTTTTCAGTGGAAATATCCCCCTATCAGTTATTTATTTGCATCTTCTCCTTTTTTTCTTAGTCAGTCTAGCTAAGGGTTTGTGAATTTTGTTTATCTTTTCAAAGAACACAACTTTGGTTTTTTATCCTCTATATTGATTTTTCGTTACCAATTTCATTTATTTTTGCTCTGATCTTTATTATTTCTTTCCTTAGGCATGATTTAGGATTAGTTTGCAGTTCTTTCTCTATTTCCTCCAAGTGTGCAGATAGTTCTTTGAATTTCACTCATTCTTTTTCAATGTAAACTTTGAGGGTTATAATTTTCCATCTGTGCACTGAGCTGATGTATACCATAGATTTTGGTACAATGTGTTCAAAATACAAAGTGTTTGACTCAAGGCATTTACTGTACTCTCTTGCATTTTTTCTTTGACACACAGATCACTTAAGTCTGTTGTGTAATCTCAATATATTTGTGAATTTTCCCTGTCTCTATTATTGATTTCCAGTTTCATTTCATTATGATCAGAAGAAGTGTGTTTGTAAAATTTCAATGTTTTTAAATTTATTGAGATCAGTCTTGTAACCTGTTATATGGTCTTTCCTGGGGAAGGATCCATGAGTTCTGCTGTTTTGGGAGATAATGCTCTATAAATGTCTATTAGATCTAGTTCATTTATCATATTATTTAAGCTCTCTGTTTCATTTTTGATCCTCTGTCAAGATGTTTTTGAGATTCATCCATATTGTCATGTGTGTCAATACATCATTTTTCTTAACAGCTGAGTAATATTCCATTTTATGTATAGACTACATTTTGTTTATCCATTCATCTGTAGATGGACACTTGGGTTGCTTCCAAATTTTGGCAATAGGGAATAATGCTGCTATGAAAATGTGTGTTCATATGTCTTTTGTATCCTTGCTTTCAATTCTGGGCATATACCTAGTATTGCAATTGCTAGATCACATGGAAATTCTATAGTTCACTTCCTGAGGGATTGCCAATGCATCCTCCCCAATAACTGCACCATTCTACATTCCCATCAGCAGTGCACACATGTTCCCATACCTCTACATCTCTCTAGTGTCTTCATAATTCCTTAACCATTTAAATTAATAAAGTGATTAAAGAGATTTTCTGAACATCTTTGATTACTTGTTTCAAATCTTGTATTTTGTCTGGAGGTTTATTTTGTTACCTTGATTGATCCATATCTTCTTGTTTCTTAGCATATTTTATAATTTTCTTTTGATGTGATTACAACTGATTTTCTTGATGTGATTATTTGGGTGTTCTGTTTTTATCACTTGTCTAGGGTTTTCTGGGTGATTTGCTTTGTGCTATAGCTCCTTTTGGTATTTGGTTCAAGGTATATTAACTTTTAGAAAGGCTCATAATTAATCAGGTTTTTTTCAACTCTTCATCTTATTCTTGCTCTGAATATGTGATATAATTTTTGAGATTTCAGTATTTGTGCACTTATTTCATCTTGAGCAGAAAGCTTGTTTACCCCCCCTTTTTTTTCCTCCAGGAATGTTACAATTTATTTTATTTTTCAATTATTTGCCATATATTTATTTATTTTCTTATTCTTAGAACACCCAGAATGTATTTTCAGAATTTTTAACCCATTCTTCTTTGGAGTTAGGTTGCTATTTTTAATTCTCCTGTAATTTTCTCTAGCGCTTTTAACTGGATGGCTAATTGGATAGCAGGGTTCACCCAGTGACAGCCTTCCCAGGTCAGTTTTCCCTAAAAACAGGCCCAGGCACCCACTGGCTATGTTATCATCTGGATCTCCAGATTTTCTTCCAGGCTCACTTAGATTATTGGCAGAGTTCAGTTCCTTGTGGTTGTAGGACTGAATTCCCATTATCTTTCTGGCTGTAGGCTGAGACTCACTCTCAGTTCCTGAATATACTCTCAAGTCTTATCTATATGTCCTTCTCACTACATTGCAGATTATTGCTCAAGGCTAGCAGCAGAATCTCTCCCAGAAGTTGAATCTTTCCTTTTAGGAAAGACCCAGTCTCTTTTAAGGTCTCACTAGGTTATGTTAGAACCAGACTGGATGAACATTCTTTTCATCAACTCAAAGGGAATGTATATGAGTCCTAATTACAACTAATACTTTCCTGTCTATTGTCATATAATGAAATGCAATCACAAAGTGAAATCTATGGCATTCACAGGCCCATCTTATCTCAAGAATATGTAAATGCTCACCTTTTATAATCAGGGAGCAGAAATCATGGGATCCTCATCTGAATCCATGTTAATGAATTGGAAATTTTCCTATAGTTTATGTCAATTCTCCTTAAATTGATCTGCAGCTCTAATGAAGTTCATATAAATTGATGCATGCTTTTATTTTGGTAGATATTTACAAATCTTTTCTAGTATGTAGAGGGAAATTCAAAGAGTAGAAAATAAATTCACTCCTTTAAACATGAACAAAATTGGAGTTCTCACTCAACCTGATTTCAGAACTTTTTATGAAACTGCAATAATCAAGACTGTATTAATAGTGTAAAGATAGAACTACAGATCAATAGAACAGGACAGTCCAGGAATAGACTATTTAACAGCTTTTCATTAAAGACACTAACACAATTGAAAGAGGAAAGAAATACTTTTGACAAATGGTGCTAGAACTAGATATCTTTTAAAAATGTAAATTAGCCCCACCTCAGTTGAGGACTGATTTTATGGACCCATTCTCATGCAGTGTTTTTCTTGTTGCTAGTTAAATCTTAATAATTTAAAGCACTATTTCAACAAGATGTGTTAGTTACCTTTGTTGTAGTAACATGCAATCCACAAAATCACATAATCAATAATTTTTAGCACTGGATCATAGTCATGAATGTAATTGTGATATTCTTCTGAATAAACTCCTTCAATTCTTTTCATTAACTAGAAGTGAAAGTCTAAGCATCCACATGACAATAAGAGAAATTTATTGATAACAAAATCTATTTCTCATTTTTTCTTGTTTGCCAAGCTCAGATTTTACTCATATAGTCTCACTCACAATGTGCACATCCAACACCCACATGCTCATCACACACCAATGGAGAAATCCATACAAATGGGCACATCAACACCAGCAAATTCAAGGTTGGTAGTCTCCCAAATAGCCCTTGGAAATGAACTATTCTATCATTCTATATTTGCTGCTGTTTGTGTCATACCTATATCTCCTTGTCCCTTTACAATTTCTGATTCTTCTTTGTCAAACTCCCAACTCTCATGGCTTTGTTCTGGGACAAGTGCCCTTTTTGCACACATGAATATGGATTTAGAGTCCAAAGAAGTAATATACCCAAGACTCTGTTTCATTATGCTAAGCAGACCACAACAAGACCTTTAGTGATTCATTAATATTTTTGCTGAAATCATGTCTGATTGTATGTTGGAGCTGGGTTCCTTCACAAGCTTCTGAGGCAGTTCATTCCTTACAATTACAACTCATCTTTTTGGGAAACACTGAATTTCTTTATATTTCAGGTTATGTCTTTACTTTATGAGCTCAGGCCTCTGGTAGATTCATTAAATATCCTGATTTTATAGATTACTTAGCCTTTTTATATTACAGTGGGACTGATGTGCTTTCTAGATTTCTATAGTCTTATAATTTAAATGATCTTTTGATGGTTTCAAAACACAGAGATAGAGAATCAGAGAGAAAGAAAAAGAGAGGGAAAGAGAGAAAGAGAGAGACACAAAGAGAGAAAGAGATAAGGAGAGAGAGGGAGGAAAGGAGGGAGGGAGATAAAGTCAAAGTCAGTGAAAATCAGGATATACATAAATAATAGTGACCAATAAAATGATCTACACTAGGGAGAATAAGGAAATCAAGCATTTCATATGAGTTATTAACAAATGTTTATGAATTACATACATTTGAGCTTGTATATAAGCTGGAGGATGAGAAACAGTTAGTGGAAGAGCTTGACTGACTGAGAAATTGCAACCTTATGGATAGCCCAGAATGGATCATATACAAATATGTTGGAAAAATCTTAAAATTCTTACATGCCTACTTGGAGTGAAGAGGTCAGAGACTATGTCCATGAATATAACAATGTAGATAAAGAGGGTATTGGTTCCCTCTGGATTCTATAACAATTTACTACCAACTGGGTAGCTGAAAAATAATAAAAATATATTCTATATCTTTAGGGGCCAAAGGTCTGAAATCAGTTTCAATGGGCTGAAATCAAGATGTTAATAGGGCTGAGCCCCCTCAGAACTCAAGGGAAAATCTTTTCTTTTCCTCCTTTGATTTCTGGTGGCTTTGGCATTGTTTGATTTTGGCTGCAACTCTCCAGTCAACATCTTCATTGTGACAATGCCTCTTCCTCTTCTGTGTATAAATATTCTCTGCCTCACTCTTGCAAATGCACTTGTGAATGGATGGAAGTCCCTGCCTGATAATCCAAGCTAAGATCCATAAATGAATCACATGTGAAATGGCCATTTCTCCAGACAAGGCAATACTTATATTACCCAAGGAATGGGTCCTGATAGATTTCTGTGTGCAATATTCAGCCAACAACAATTGACTTCTTGGGCATTGTGTTTCAAATGAGAGGCCTGAGAGGACTCCTGTCCAAGACCACATCCTGCTGTCTCCTAGGAGTAAGGCATGGCCAGACTCACTTCCTGTCCAGAAGACCTTTCAGAGGACATGAGGTGCTTGGTAAATGTTGAACTGGGTATAGTCACAATAGCTGCTTTCATTGAACATCTTCTCTGAGCCAGGCAGTTTTCAATGAGTTTTAAACAAGTCCATCCTTATGGACTGTTGTTATCAGTACAAAAATTAAAGCATTCTCTTATGAACTATAACAAATATACAATACTAATACATGGTGTTAATATTAGGATCTATATGGAAAAATATACAAAGTGTATGCTATGGACCATAGTGTTAATAGCCTGATGATATTCTTTCATAATATGTAGCAAATGCTCCACAGCAATGCAAGTGACATATAGGAATTCTTCCCATTAGGTATACTTGTTTTGTAAGCATACAACGTCTCTAATAAAAAATTTAAAAACTCAGATTTAGAAAGAAAGTACTCCATTCCTTAATTTTCACATCAACACCATAAGGAGGCATTTCCCTCATGTCTTAGATAAGGAAGCAAAGTCCTAAAGAGTTCATTTCCTGTAAAGAAGGAAGAAACCAAGTGGCCATGTAAACAAGTATAGGCAGATGCTGAAATCCCAAGTCCAACATTTAATCACCAAGAATCTGGTTTGAGATTGGCAGGAAGATTCTTACTGGAGAAAACCTAAAATATCTACACAACCTTTCTGACAGCAATGTTCAGTGACATCAACAGTTCAGTCACTGACCAGGGCCTGCAGTACCATTACTTGGGTGCTTGTGAGTAACACAGACATCCAGAAACAGAATCTGCATTGAACAAGAGCCAGGTAATTTTCCATTGCATCTGTCAGCAAATTGCTGATCTAGAGCAGTGTCTCTCTTTTAAATATTTGCACTACATAATAGTTTGTGGTGGAGGTGGTCTAGTGTATTGTATTCTACACAGCAGCAACCTGATCTTTGTCCACCAGATGCTAGTAGAGACTTTCATAAATATCCCCATAC
>PVKH010040780.1:0-11025 GCA_004027955.1 Chaetophractus vellerosus
GCATAGGGAAACCACTGCTGAGTCTAACTCAGTCACACTGGGGAGCATAAAGACCAGATTAAGGACCATTGGCAAGTGGCCAAATTCCTGAGCTGTCTGCCCTGACTATAGTGTCTGGATCTCTCCATATCCCTGAGGAACTTTACTATTTGGTGTCATATTCTACGCTGGCTGTCATTGAGATCTGGTTGAGATGCACAAGTCACCGTTTAAAATATTGAAAACTTTAGGGATTGTGAAATCAGTAACACACTTGACATGCAAAAGAACCTTAACCCAAATACAGATGTTAAAAAAGAAAAAAATAAAAAGAAATAATCTAATAAGCTTTTCCCCATCTCTCTCTAGAGCCTGGGGAATATTACAAGGAATGAAACAATTAATCATCACTAAAGGACACATTAAACATATATCATTTACATGTACCGTTTACATAAAGGACACACTACACATATGTCATTTATATATATATTTCTTTTAAATTAAATTTACAGTTTATTTTTCTGTATTTAATAATCAATTAAGATGTAAAAATGTGTTGCTTAAATAATATTGCAGCAATGTAATAGTGAAGCAAAAACTTTATGAAAGTGATTACAGGAGATCATTCAAATTTTACAAAGGTATTAACATTGGTAGCCATCTTGCTATCAGAAGAAAATGAAATATATAATTTCCATATGTAGTAATAATATATTTGAATATATTGAAATAATAATTTGGCTTTACAAAATGGTTGCATCATGAGGAAATTGTTTGCATTAGAAAATCAGTATTCATTGTATCCATTCCTACTATGGGTGGTTTTAAATAATATATTAGTTACTTCACTTAAAATTTTATTTTAAGTTAAAAAATTACAGAAGCTGCTGAATGCATAGCTGAGAATATTGTCATACTTGATTGAGGTATAATTTAATTTCAGAGGAATAGATTCATTAAAGTGTAAAATATGATGATTTTAAAAAATGTATAATGATTTTAACAATGATCACAATCAAGATATATCATATTTCCATCATTTCAATTTCTCACGTTCCCTTTTTTATCAAATCTCTTAACCCCATTCCAGAAAACGCAGACATGGGTCTGCTTTCCACCATTGTAGATTAATTTTCCCCATTTTAGAATTTCATATATGGGAAAATTCGTTAAGTATTTTTTCTTGGATTTCTGCATTCACTTATCTTAATGGTTTGGAAAGTCATTCATGTTTTTCCCTTTTATTGCAGTAATTCAACTGAACAAATACCACAGTTTATTTTTCTATGTACCTACTGATGGACAGTTGGGTCATTTCTAATATGGAGCTATTATGAATAAAACTGCTATGAAAATTCTTGTACAAATCTTTGCGTGGCAGATATTTTTATTTCTCTAGGTAGATACTTGTAATGGTTTGACAGTTTTATCTAATTATGAATTCCAAAAATATAAATTGAATCATGCTTGTAAACTGATCTGCTCATCTGGGCATGATTGGGTTATGGTTAGGGCATTGACTGGGCTGCGTCAGTAGGGCGTTGAGCCCCACCCCTCAGTGGATGTGGACTCTAGTGTAAAAGGCAAGGCAGAAGATTTGAGAAGCAGATTTTTGAGATGCAGTTCTGATGTTGGAGAGGGCCGTTTGGCTGATAGTCTACAGCTGACCTTGTTTAAGAAGCACTAAGCCTGGAGAGAAATGCAGCCCGGGCAGGAGAGGAACCCAGAGGCCTGAGCCCTGGCAGACGTCGGCAGCTGTCTTGCTCCAACTCGTGGACTTTGGTGAGGGAAGAAACTTATGCTTTGTGGCCTGGTAACTGTAAGCTTCTACCCAAAATAAATACCCTTTATAAAGACCAACCAATTATTGGTATATTTTGCAAAGGCACCTCTTTGGCTGACTAATACAATACTTAAGAGTAAAACTTCTATGCCATTCAGAAATTGGATGTTTAAAGTTATAAGACATACTGAAAGATGTTCTTAGGTTCTCTAAAGTAATTTTCACATTTTACACTTTCCATGGCAATGCATGATAATTTCAGTGGCTCCACATCCTTGCCAAGATTTCCTATTGTCAATTTTTTTGGTAATTTTAGCCATTTTAGTGAGTATTTTATTTTTTCTTGTGATTTTAATTTGCATCCCTGGTAACCAATGATGTTTAGCAAACTTTTATGTGTTTATTAGTCATCTGTATATCTTCTTTGAAGCAGTGTTATTCAAATTTTACCCATTTAAAATTAAATTCCTTGTCTTCTTAGGGTGAATTATTTATGTAATATGGATCAAGTCTTTTGTTAGAATAATGTTCTTCAAACATTTTCTCTCAGTGTGTATTTTCATTTTCTACACATTTTCTTTCAAGAAGCAGAAGTTTTAATTTTGGTGAAATCCAATTAATCAAGTTTTCATATATATATGTGTGTGTGTGTGTGTGTGTGTGTGTGTTTGCTTTTGGGTCTATGTGTAAAATTATTTTTGTCTAACACAGGGTCTCAAAGATTTCCTTTAAAGTTTTCTTTTAGAACTATTATAGTTTCAGATTATGAAATTAGGTTGATATTCCATTCCAAATTAATTTTTCTATATGTTGTTGGTAGGGTTAAGTTCAATTAAACAATATTGATTTCTAGTTCTACACGATTTTTGGAAAGATTTTCCTTCCTCATTCAATTATGTTGGTACATTTGACAAAAATCAACTGACTATATATATATGTGATCTATTTCAGACTCTATTCTGATCTGTTGTTCTATATATCTACTCTTATGCCAATCTCACACATACATTATTCAGGCTCACAATTACTCCTTTCCTTCTGGGACTCTGATTGCCTGCATTTTGGATCTTTTGTTATACCTAAGGTCTTTGAGTTTCTGTTTTGTTTTGTTTCCTTCTTATCTACTTTCTTTCTGTTGTTAGATGGAACAATTAATTTTGATTGGTCTTCAACTTCACTGATAATTTCTTTTGTTATTTCCATTCTACTATTGAGCCCATCCAGTGAGTTCTTGTTGTTTTTATTGTTCTTGTTCTTATTATTGTATTTTTCAGTTCAAAAATGTCTTTTAGTTCTACTTTATATCTTTGATTTCCTTTTTGGTAATTTATATTTTAATTTGTTTCAAGAAGATTCATAATTTTTTGAAGGTTGCTTGAAAATTCTTGTCAGATAATTGCAATATTTATGTCATCTCAACGTTGTTATTTAGAAATTGCTTTTTCATTCAAATTGAGATTAAAATATTTATTGTTATAATTAACAATTTTGGACGTTGTCCTAGGTGTTATGCATATTATTTTATGAGTATCTGTCTCCTGTTTAAAGTTTTATGTTAGCAGGCAGTAAAATTGTTTAGGTCTAGAATATATGTCCTGGATCACTTCGTGGACTGTTTTCCAAACATCAATTTGGTGTTCAAAGCTTTTGCAGTGTTTTTGGTTTGTCCCACTTGTGTGATTTTCAGAGGCTACAGTGAATCCTGGTTGGTGTCCCAGACCAGTTTTCAGCTCCCAACTATAGCTGTGTTGTTTCTTATCAGTTTCATGTAAGGAGTACTCAGAGATTTGATCAGTTATTGATACACACTTTGAAAATCCATTTATGCATTTCCCTCATCTCTGAATTATTCCACCAACTCTCTAGTTAGTTCTGAAATTAATCCTTTGAGTTCTTCATTTCTGATATTGTATTTTCTGTTCTAGGATTTTATTAATTCTTTTATAATATTTTAAAATAATTTTCTGTTCTATGCCAAAATTCTAAATTTTATCATTTATCATTTTATACATATTAATTATAGTTACTTTTAAGTCTATGTTCAGATAATTACATAATTTTGTCTCTCTATGAGTCTGTAATGTTTATGTTGCCTTGTTTTCTTGCATGCCTGGTGCTTTTTTATTGACTGCTGGACATTTTATATGAATAAATTGTAAAGATAATTTGAAACCTAGCATAATGTTATATTTCTCCAGAGAAGATAGACACTTGATTATATCAGGAGGTCAGGGATATTGTTGTTCTAATATCATCTATGTCCATTTTTAAGGGTTGATATGTGTAGAAACTGGTTTCATCTCCTGCTGAAGCCTTTATTTTTATGCCTTGTTTACTCTTTCTTTAAGATGTGGTCTTTCAAGGTCCTAACCTAGTGTCTGTGGGATTAATCAGGCCCCCACTTCTGGTAGGATTTGGATACCATATTTTTGATCCCAGCTCATGAGACTCTAAAAAGCTCTGCTTAGCTTTAAACTATCATTATTTCACCTATTACCTTTAGAAGGGTCTCAACATATGTTGCCTGACTGTCCAATGTACAAGTTTTTATAGATTCTACTTAAAGTTATCAACACTGTTTTTCCTTATCTCTTATTACCTTTCTTGCACACATGCATACACACAAAGTTAAGAAAACCTACATTAAAATAAGATATATATCTGACTATAACATATATTAGGGTTCTCTGAAAGAAATTCTTCTATGAACACAAAATAGAAAAATCTATGGTCTCATCAGCTAATTAACTCCACTGAGGAAAACAGAGTACTTAGTAACTCAGTATATGCTGAGTCTGCTTTGGCGATTTCACTCATTACTACTTCCTCAAGATATCATCCATAAGCTGATAACCCCCACATGATTATCTCTAGCTCCTGGTTTCTACTTCCAGTTTCCAAATATGTTCTACATGTATCAGTATTGCCATCCTTCCTTCTAACTATCTTTTTAATGTTTTAAACATTTTTACAAACAAAACATTCCCCCTTCACTTATCTCTATTTTGAGACTTACGCAGAGCATAATAAGTTCATATTATATAAGCTCCTGGATGTCTTATTTATCTCTATCTCTATAGTACTTGAATACTTGAGTTATACATACTAATTAAATTAAATAAATTGTTATGTTAAAAATACAGACTTCAGAATAGTTTCTATAACTTCCTTCCTTTGTGTCATGATTATATTTGCTATATGTGTGTGTGTGTATCCTATATAGTCTGCCCTACCTTTCTATATGTAATGTCTGTCCTTAATTCCTAATTCTTCAGGATTAGCACATCTTTCAGTCTAAATGGGAAGAAAGGAAACATATTCACTGCCTCCATCTGTACAACATCCTTTTGAGAATGTAAAGATTTATTAAACCTTCTCACTTTTCCCAGCTCCCCTGGTTTTCTTTTAGACCTACTTTCTAACCTTTTAATCAATACCATTGCTTTATCTTGGCTACTTTCCAAGTTATTCACAGCTCTATATTTATTTTAAAATATAGGTTCTAGAAAATGGAACAAATAATTCAATTGATTTTGAAAAAAATATAGTTAGTTAAAACAGTTAGAGGAAGAGTAAGACAGTTTGATTTGAGGTTCACTCGAAGGATATTTTACCCACATATTCTGGTCTCTGAGGAAAAAATTCATTAATTAATGGTTTCAAGATACACAGCTGGACTTTTTTTTCTCTTGAAAATCCACCTGCCCCTGAAACCATATCACTGAAATGCTAACAGACTTACAAGTGGCTCCTTTATTTACTAGCCAAGGTCTACATGTAAGGCACAAGTTTGGCCTTGGAATTATTAAATTCAACAGCTGATCAATATTTTTAAAATATTTTTATGCTATTCATGAGTAAAGCCACAAAATAAATATTATCACTAGTATAAATAAGTTAAAATCACAGGAGAAATGTGAATATCTGTTTGAGGACCCAATGAAAACGTGATAGATTAGGGAAGTTTGTGAGAAAAGAATTTTTCTTGGCCTGTGGTCAAAAAGCAAAGCTTGGGAGAGAATTGTGGATAGTGGGGTAGGACGATCCAGAATTCAGTCCTTTCACCAGAACAACTATTAAACAGGCAGGAACTGAGTGAAACAACTCTTTAAATACTTCAGATTCTGGTAGGACACTGTACAGCATCCAGGGAATAGCAGGAGGAAGAGGCTCATAAATTACAGTAAATAACAGTAAACTGTTCTCTCTGCTGGGATTACCATTGCTGAGCCCTCACTCTAGAGCCAGCACAGCAGTGGGGTCCAACCCGTAGCATAGGTTGCTGATGCCAGAAAGGGATATAAAAATCCACTTCCCCAAGTTCCAGAGTAGACACAGGTCAATTGCTCATCACGAATTTTAATTAGCTACTTCTGATCACCTACAGGGCTGTAGTGTGGCCATTGTACCAACCCTCTGCAAACAAAGACACAGAGGAGACTTAAAGACAGTATGCTTCCTCAGAGCAGTGGAGAATACTTGAAGGATGTATTTGGCTGAGCAGGTCAAAGATGTAAACTTTGGGTAATCTTGAAGAAGCTCCTGGTGCCCTTCGTGGCTATTCCTTTATCTCCTTTCCAGGGCAGTTTAGAGTCAGCTGAAGCTCACTTTCTGGATCTCTGCCCTTGTTCTAGTGGGAACAGACTGACTTGGGAAACTTTCTGTAGTCATTCTGCTTATGACAGACTCCAGTAAGAGGATTAAGACCCTTCTTGAATGGGATGGGTCACACCTTAACTGAAGTAGCCTTGTCAAAAGATCCTATTTACAATAGGTCCACACCCACAAGAATGGATTAAATTTAAGAACATGACTTTTTGGGGTACATACAGCATCAAAACACCACAGGGGTTAAATATGGTCATTATATCCTAATAAAATGGTCAATTCAACAAGAAGATGTAACAATTATAAATATACATGTGCTTAGCAGCAGAGCTCCAAAATATATGAAGCAAATACTGACAGACTTGAAGGGAGACATTGATGGTTCTACATTAATAGTAGGAGACTATAATACACCACTTTAAATAATAGCACATCTAGACAGAAGAGCAATAGGGAAATAATACTTGAGTAACACACAAAACCAATTAGAACTAACAGACATACATAGAATACTTCACCAAACAACAACAGAATACACTTTTTTCTAGAGTGCACATGGATCTTTCCTGAGGATAGACCATGTAGTAGGTCACAAAATAGGTATCAATAAATTAAAAAAATATTTAAATCATTCAATGTAGCTTCTCTTACCACAATGGAATGAAGCTGGAAGTCAATAACAGAAGGAGAAATTAAAAATTCACACATAAGTCGAAATTAAACAACATACTCTTAAACAGCCAATAGATTATAGAGGAAATCCCAAAGGAATTTAGGAAATACCTTCAAGTGAATGAAAATGAAAAAACAACAAATGAAAACTTAAGGCAAGGCAGCAAAGGCAATGCTGAAAGGGAAATTTATAGCTTTAAATGCTTAAATTAAAAAAGAAGAGCAATTTCAATTAGAAACTAAATCTCAAACTAGAAGAACTGAATAAAGAAGAGCAAACTAAATCCAAAACAAGCAGAAGGAAAGGAATAACAAAGATTAGAGTAGAGAAAACAATAGAGAGAATAACAAAATAAAAATTTGGTTCTTTGAAAAGATAAATTAAATTGACAAGTTGTTAGCTAGGCTGACAAAGAAAACAAAAATCTTATATGCAAATGACTAAAATCAGAAATGAAAATCAGGATATTAATACCAACACCACTGAAATAAATAGGATAATAAGAGGATACTATGAACAACTCAATGCAAATAAATTAGATGACTTAGATGAAATGGACACATTCCAAGTTGTGGCTATTCCTTTATCAACAAAGAAAAAATTATCAATAGGACCTAATTAAAATTAAAAGAGTCTATCTACACTGACTCAAGAAGAAATAGAAGGTCTCAACAGATTAATAACTACCAGAGAGATCAAATCAGTAATTAAAAACTTCCCAACAATATAAAAGGCCCAAACTAGAAATCTTCACAAGGGGATTTTACCAAACCTTTCAAGAAGAACTAACACCAATTGTGCTCAAATTCTTCCAAAAATTTGAAGAAGAGGGAACACACCCTAATTCATTCTATGAGGACATCACCCTCTTACCAAAACCAGATGAAGATACTACAAGGAAAGAAAATCACAGACCACTATCTTTTATGAATTTACATCTAAAAATACTCAACAAAATACTGCCAAACTGAATCCAAAAGCACATTAAAATAATTATGCACCATGATCAAATAGGATTTATTTATGCAAGGGTGTTTCAACTTAAGAAAATTAATTAATGTAATACTCCACATTAACAGAATAAAGGGGGAAAAAGCACATGATCATCTTAATTGATGCAGAAAAGGCATTTGGCAAACTCCAGCACTACTCTTGATATAATTTCTTAGAAACCTATTAGTAGAAGGAAAGTTTCTTAACATGATAAAGGGCATCTATGAAAAAGCCACTGTTGACATCATACTGAATGGTGAAAGACTTAAAGCTTTGGGTCTATGATCTGGAACAAGAAAAGAATGCCTAATGCCAAATACTGTTATTCAACATTATACTGGAAATTCTAGCCAGAGCAATTGGCTAAAAAAAAAAGAAAGAAAAAAGAAATAAAAAAAGAAAAAGAAAGAAAAAAGGAAAAAGAAAGAAAAAAAGGAAAAAGAAAGAAAGAAAAGGTATCCAAATTGGAAAGGAAGAATTAATACTTTCCCTATTTGCAAATGACATGTTACTATATATAGAAAATCCTAAAAACATCCACAGCAAATATCCTGGGGCTAATAAATGAATTCAGCAAAGTGGTGGGACAAAAGCAAGATCAACACCCCAAAATCAGTAGTGCTTCAATACTTTAGTAATGAACAATTGGAAGAAATCAAGAAATCAAAAGAAGAAATCAAGGAAAAAACATCCATTTACAATAGCAACTAAAAGAATAATACTTCTAGGAAAAAATCTAACCAATGATGCAAAGGACTTGTACCCAGATCACTACAAAATATTGTTAAAATTAATCAAATAAGACCTAAATAAATATTAATAATACTCAGTAGCAAATCTACCTGAAATAATATGCAGATTTATGGAATCCCAATTAAAATTCCAACTGCCTTATTTGAAGAAATGGAAAAGCCAATCATCAAATTTTTGTGGAAGTGTAAGGGCCTTGAATAGCCAATGCCATCTTGAAAATGAAGAACAAAGCTGGAGGATTCACTTTTCCTGGTTTTAAAACTTATCACAAAGCTACAGTAATCAAAACAGCATAGTATTGGCATAGACGTAGTCATATATACCAATGGCATAAAATTGATAGGTCACAAAACAATTCTCACATTTATGGCCAACTGCTTTTTGACAAGGGTCAAAGACCATTCATTTGGGAAAAAGCAGTTTCTTCAAAAAATGGTACCAGGAAAATTATATCTTTATTTGTACAAAAATAATGGTGGACCCATTGCTCACACCACAAATTAAAAAATCAACTCAAAATAGATCAAAGACCTAAATGTAAGAGCCAGAACTATGGAACTCCTAGATGAAAGTGTAGTGAAATATCTTCATGACCTTATATTAGGTAATGTTTCCTTAGACTTTACGCCCAAAGGACAAGCAACAACAACAAAAAATGATAAATAGGACATAATTAAAATTAAAACATTTTAAGCCTCAAAAGAATTTATTACAAAAGTAAAACAACCACCTACACGATGAGAGAAAATATTTGGAAGCTGCAGATCCAATAAGGGTTTAATATTCAGAGTACATGAAGAATTCCTTCAACTAAATGACAAAAATGGGGCTAGCTGTAAAGCCCAGTTGGTAGGGCGCCGGTTTACCACATGGGAGGCCCTGGGTTCAGTCCCCAGGGCTCCTCAAATGGGCGGACCACCTTGAAAAGGCAAGCCAATGCGGGCAGGGCATGCTACCTTGGGCGGGGAACTCTGCCGCGGGCAAAGGCAAGCCCCCGCAGGCGGACAAAAAGGCAAGCCCCTGCTAGCAAGGGTGAGCCCCCACGAGCAGGCGGGCCACCGTGCCGGTGAGCTGACTCGGCAGGTTGCCCCAGCAGGAGGAGACAAGCAGACACAGAGGAACACAGCGAAAAATGAACACAGCAAGAACAAGCAAAAAAAGTGGGGGATGTATAATAAATAAAAATAAATCTTAAAAAAATAAATAAAAAAATAATTAAATAAATGACAAAAAGACAAACAACCCAATTAAAAGTGGGTGAAAGACTTGAATAGGCATTTCTCCAAAGAAGATATCCAAATGGCCAAAAGGACAGGAAAAGATACCCAACATCATTAAGGAAATGGAAATCAAAACCACAATGAGATACCATTGCACACCCACTAGAATGGCTACTATTTAAAAAATTGAAAATTGCAAGTGTTAGAGAGGATGTGGAAAATAAGCACACTTATCCATTGCTGGTGGAAATATAAAATGGTGCTGCTGCTTTGTAGAAGATAGGTTGGCAATTCCTCAGAAAGTTAAGTATAGAATTACCAAATGACCCTGCAATGCCAGTTCTAAGTACACACCTAAAGGAATCGAAAGCAGAAAAGCAGTGACTCAGATATTTGTACACTGATTTTCATAATGGCAATATTCACAATGGCCAAGAGATGCAAGCACCACTAGAGTCCTATGTCTTAGTTTGCCACAGGATTGCCAATGCAAAGTACCAGAAATGGGTTGGCTTTTATAATGGAAATTTTGTTAGGGGAAAATCTTACAGTTTTGAGGCCATGAAATGTCCAAATCAAAGCACCATCAGAGATGTTTTCTTACCAAATTCTGACTGGTGATCTTAGGGTCCTGCCACATGACAAAGCAAGATGGCTGCTGATCTCTGCCGAGGTTCCTGCATTCTCCTCCAGTATCTGCCATCTCCTGGAGCTCAGCTGTGAGAAACCACGCATAGGGATTGTCTATTTCTGGGCCTCCTCTGTCAGTACCAGCTGCTCTGTTTTCTTCCCAAGTCCAGCTCTGGGTTAACAGGCATATGACTTTTCTCTTCACCTTTGAGCTGCTCTGTGGGCCCAGTCTTCAGCTTTGGCTAAGGGTCCTTGAATCTTCCCTCTCATATGGCTGGGTCAAAATGGCAGCTTCCTTTCTCTGTCTGTCTCTTCCTCTGTGTCTCTGTTTATATAAGGCCCCAGTAAGGGGGTGGAGACTCAACCTGAGTTTTATCTCACCA
>PVKH010040781.1:0-11021 GCA_004027955.1 Chaetophractus vellerosus
AAAAGAAAGAGAGGGGAGAATATGAAAGAGGCAGAAGAGAGAGAGAGGAGGAAACTTGCATTTGAGTTTTTTTGTTCTGTTTTTAGCTGGGCTGTTATTTCATTGTGTGAAAAGTCCATAATAGTTCAGCCATTCTTCTGCTGAGGGAAATTCAGGTTGTTTCTACTTTTTTTCTTAAATATTTGGCTCAGTCTTTAAATGTATATGCAGTCATGGGAAAATAAGAAATGCCAGAAAATAATTGGCATTAAACTTCACTTTGGAACTTGAGGTATCTCTTGCATGTCTTCCATGTAGAATCTCCCTCAATTATGTGTTGCTTAGGAACAACTTTGAGTTTTAGAATATGATGACAACTCCTTCTCCTTTCATTCTTGCTCACACCCACTTCAATCAAGAATTTTATCCCCACCACTCTAACAAAACAGCTTTTAGCAGGACCACCAATGACTTCTATGCTACTGGCAAATCCAATGATAGTTTTTCATTTTTTTACCTTATGTGACTCTTGGCAGCGTTTGACAGCATGGATCACTCCCTCCTTGAAATAACTTCACTTGGATTCTAGAACGTTTTACTTTCTTAATTTTCTTTCTGTTTTAGTAGTTTGAAAAATTATATATCCCTTTCTGGCTTGTTATACATTAATATTTGGAATGAATGATGCATTTTATAAAATGTCTTTTAGTGTTTTCCAAGATTATATAATTTATCTCCTTTAAATTCCCATATACCCCTAACAGTTTTCCCTATTATTAACATTTAGTGCAGTACTTTTGTTACAATTGACCAAACAATATTATTATAATTATGCTATTAACTTTAGCCCACTATTTACATTAGGGTTCACTGTCTGTGTTGTCCACTTCTGTGTTGTTGTTTTTTTGTATTTGGTAACATATACAACATAAAATTTCTCTTTTTAAATATACAAGTCAGTGGTGTTAATTACAGTTAGAAAGTTATGCCTCCATCACCATCATCCATTGCCAAAACTTTTCCATCACCTCAAACAAAAACTCCCCACCAATTAAACATTACCCATTCCCCTCTCTCACCTGGCCCCTGGTAACTTGTATTCCAGTTTCTGACTTTATGAATTTGCATATTTTGCTTATTTCATATAAATGAGATCATGAAGTATTTGTCTTTTTGTGCCTGGTTTATTTCACTCTACACGGTGTCTTCAAGGTTGATTCATGTTGTGGCATGCATCAGAACTTCATTCCTTTTTATGATCAAATAGTATTCCATTGTATGTATGTACCACATTTTGTTTATCTATTCATACCTTGATGGACATTAGGGTTGCTTCCACTTATTGGCCATTATTAATAATGCTGCTGTGAACATTGGTGTGCAAATATCTGTTTGAGTTCCTGCTTTCAATTCTTTTGGGTATATACCTAGAAGTGGGATTGCTGGGTCATATGGTAATTCTATACTTAACTTTCTGAGGAACTGCCAAACTGTCTTCCACAGTGGCAGCACCATTTACATTCCCACCAACAATGAATGAGTGTTCCTATTTATCCATATTCTCTCCAACACTTATTTCTTCCCTCCCTCCCTGCCTCTCTCCCTCCCTTCCTTCCTCTCCTCCTTACATAGTAGCCATTCTAGAGGGTGTGAGACGGTATCTCACTGTGGTTTTGATTTGCATCTCCCTGAAGGCTAATGATGTTGAGCATCTTTTCTTCTTTAGAGAAATATTTGTTCAAATATTTTCCCCATTTTTAAATTGAGTTGTCTTTTTGTTGTTGAGTTGTAGAAGTTCTACATATATTCTAGATATTAAACACTTAGTACATATACAGTTTCCAAATATTTCTTCCTATTATGTAGGTTGTCTTTTTACTTTCTTGATACAGTCCTTTGTTGTACAAAAGTTATTTTTTCTTTTGTTGCTCATGCTTTTAGTGTAAGGTCTAAGAAACAACTATGTAATAGAAGGTCCTGGAGGTGTTTCCCTATGTTTTCTTCTAGGAGTTTTATGGGAATTTTAGTTCTTGTATTTAGGTCTTTGATTCATTTTTAGTTAATTTTTGTATATGGTGTGAGGTAGGGGTCCACTGTCATTCTTTTGCACATGGCTATCCAGTTCTATCAGAACCATTTGATGAAGAGACTATTTTTTTCCCCACTGAACGGACTTGGCACCCTTGTCAAAGATCAATTGGCCATATAGATATGAGGATTTATTTCTAAATTCTCCATTTGATTCCACTGGTCTCTATATCTGTCCTTGTGCCAGTACCATTCTGGTTTGGTTACTGTAGCTTAAATTTTTAAAAATCTGTAAGTGTGAATTCTCCAACTTTATTCTTCTTTTTCAAGATGTTTTTGGCTTTTCAGGGCTGTTTACCCTTCCTATGTATTTGATGATTGGCATTTCCATTTCTGGGAAGAAATCTGTTGGAATGTGTTTGCCAGGTTTTGATATGTGTTATGCTGGTTTTTAAAAAATTAAATGTAATTTTCCTTCTTTCTCCATGTTCTATGGTAATTTATTGTTTTTATAAAAATGATTCCTATTCCATATAAGCAATTTAAGTTTGAATGGAAAAAAAAAACCAAAACAAATCAAAGACTTACTCCAAAATCTAACATTCAAAAATAGCCATCGTTAATATTAGAAGGGCATGATGCCAGGTATTTCTTGATGTGTATGTATAAATGTGTATATCTGTGTGTGTATGCAAGAAACAATGTACCTGGAGCAAAGTGGGTTCTCAATTAATGATATTTGTTTAATAAATCAATAGAATGTTAGATGGAATTAATTTTGCATACATGGGATCATACTAAATTCTATTTTTGATTTTTTATTTACTAAAGTTTATAAACACTTATTTTTAATAAAATTGACAAAATTAATTTTAATTGATTTTAACAGAATTAAAACAAATAACTGAACCTGGAGACAATTCAGAAATTCAGATAGTTGCTTCTATGGTTTAGGAAAAACAATATTGTGAAGAAAATGATAGTTTTGATTTATGTTTACTTTTAGGCAGTCTTGATTGATAGCATTCCCCACCTTGTTATTTTTATTAGTTTTACATTATTTTCAGTTGCCATATTTATTTTGCTTACATTCTGCTCTTTATTCATAATTTCTAGGTTTTTTTTCAGCCTTACTACTATAATTTAATGTTTTCATTACTCACCAGTGATCCTTTTAACAAAACTTTCTTCATCTCAGTTGACTCATTTCTCTTGTTTAGTAGGATTTGCAAGATAATCTTGTGGGAGCTGTGTTTCAGAATGACAACGAATTATTTTTCAGTATACATATTTCCACAGGTAACTGGGCATCATGTATTTTTATTCGCTAAATCTGGTAACCTCATTATAGGTAGGTTTTCCCACCTTTGGTTGGGTATGTAGGAGTGAGGAGGTCTCTCAAAGTTCCTTCTCTCTCCTGACTTTCTGTTCTCTCAGAGGATTTCATTTCATTAATTTTCTCTTTTGTTTTTAATCCTGCTAAGTGCTTGTTCCTTGCTGGGAAAATTAGGTCTGTGTAGAGCTGATAGATGCACCTTTTCTCTGCTTTCTTCCTGGCCAGTAGAGACAGTAACAGTCATTCTTCCTGCTTTACTGAAGCTGTAGAAAGTTGCAAGGGTTTTTACCCCATTCAGAATTAGTTTGCCCTTATGCATATATTGTTATTTTTTCCAATTTAATTCAAATGGTTAATTAAGTTTTATTTATTGCTGATTGATGAGGTATTTCAGATCATAGATTTTCCTTAGTTTTGCCCTTAGTTTTTGGTAGGTATTCCCATCATTCTTGTTATTTCTAATTCTTCTGCCACTGTAATTTCGTTTCACTCTTTGGCCCAAGTGTTGACGAGAAGAATTTGTTTTGAATTCTGAGTGGGTGCTGTTCTCTCTAGCCTGTTATTTACTAGAGACGTGGCCAGTGGAATTCTCTTTCCCTCTAATTCACTCTTCTGATTTATTAGGGCACTTTAAAACTGTACCACTGGACTTTGAGGTAGAAAGTGCACTCTCTTAAGTCCTTCAGCTGCTTGTGGGGCAGGGGCACAAAACAAGTAGTCTTAATTTGGCTGTATTGTCTTCACATTTTTTGCTGTTATTAAAAATGATGATTCTTCCTTCCTGGGCTCAAGTCCCCTCAGCTTTGGCCCATTTTCCACTTTAGGCCAGTAGTTATTCTGGGAAGGAGTGGGGAGTCTTGGCAATCCCAGTCAAGACCTTTTTAGAGCTGGTTTAAAGTTTTAAAAATTTAGCCGAGCAGATTTTGGGGCTTCTGTTTATTGCCCTTTCTCACCTCCAGATTTTTTTTCATGGATAAATAGTTGGGTCAGAAAAAAATTAATATAAAATAACCCTGTGGGTGAGTTTCCAGCCCCATCCCTCTGGCATATAGAAATTGTTCAGTAAATATTTGTTGAATTAAGGTTTGCATCTTCTCCTCTTGATTGCTCACAACTCCTGCCCCAGTTTTACAAGCACAGGGTTTTGGGTAGGGCTTTTTAGGGATCTCTCACTTTTTTTAAAAGGGAAATTTGCATCCTTTTTAAGAGGTGTAAATTCAAGCATTGGTTTTTATGCATCTTTCTTTGATTAGGTGTGAATTTTCCTGCACAGATAGTCATTATGGCCCCTATTATGTCATTTTTCACAATCCCTAATATCACCATGGGTAACATTTTTTCTGGCTCTATTTTTGGTTGTTGTTATCATTCATTTCTGTGAGTTATTGGGAAAGGAACTAAGTAAATATGCATGAATTCTGTCACCTTTTAGCAAAAATTCTGAAGTTGTTATTTTAAAATAAAATATAAATAACGAGCCAACTGTTTTCATGGGACATGTTTAAGAAACTGCTTGGTACAGATATTGCCTGTGCTTCCAAGTCTCCTTGTTGCTGGTTCCAGCATCTACTGTTCTGACTTCTCACCCTCCAGAATTCTTGAGGTCCTGATTCATGACTAATCAGCAGTTTTTTGACTCCTTTTCTTATTTTGACCTTTGGAACCTGTGTTTCTGGGGATGCTTGATTTATGTTGCAGCAATTTTACCCAAACCTCTTATCAGCGTGGGGTCACCTAATTTCTCAGTTTGTTTCTGACCATTTGGTACCCTCCTTGCTTTTTAATTTCTCACTCTCATTTTCCTGTTTCGTATCCCCAAGGCCAGTGCCTCTTAGGACCTAAGTGTAGAATTTACTTGTAAGGATGCTTCAGTGCTCTGCATTAATGTCTTCACATTCCCTTGAAGTTAACCCAGTCCCATTTTCCTACATCTTCAGGAAAGTGACTTCTGTGAAAGGAGGTTGGGAAAAAGAAAGACAGATAAAATTGAGATGCAGAGACTCTGTGGCATTTTGTTTTACCTGCTTTTATTGTACCCAAATGCCCTGAATGAGGAACCAATTCAGACCCAATACAGACCCAATTCTCTAATTTTGCCAATAGAACAAAGTCCTGTGCACTAATGAAAGGAGGAGGGCATTGATGTTTCCTCTAACACAATCTGCTTGTACTTAGAGCAAAAGCATTGGGTACATAGGGTGAAATATAGGGTTGTGGTCCAATGCCTGGGTATTCCTCAAGAATCTGCCAGTGTCTGAATCAGTGATTGTAAGTGGACTCTTTTACTTAGCCATTCAGTGCCTCTGATTGTCTATTTATGGAATTAGAAACTTATACATCATGAGTTTTGTAGCTTAACAAATGCTGTGATGATTGATGAGATCCTGTAAATTCACCAGATGTCCGCGTTCATGAAGGAAGCTCAGGGTTCTACATACTTGGCTAGGATTTCTGATTGTTTAATTTTAGTCTTGGATTGGAATTTCTGTACCCTGCTGGTAGTCACGAAAATTGAAAATTGTCAAAAGTTAAATTAATGGTGGGTAATGAACATTTAAAATATGAAGCTATGACTAGTTTTTAAGATTTAAGTTACTTGAATTAATCTAGAAGATTTTTTTACACTCTCTTTTGTTTGCTTTAAAACTATTTCAGGATTTTTTTTTCAATTAAAATTTTCATATTGCTCAGTAGTTAGAGTCTTATTCTAGAATTCCCAATTAAAGTCTGAATTCACAGTAATTGGAAATTGATGCAAGTTTTATAAGTGTGTCTGTATATGTTTTATTTTTAAATCATATTTTTTATTCTTATTTTAGGAATTACAGTCTTGCACTAGATGTTCTTTTTTCCTAGAATGCTTTCATCCCATGGTCACACCTGGCTAGTTCCATATTGCCATTTAGACCTTAGAGAGACCCTCTTTCATCTAAAATAACTACCCTATCACTTCTTCTATTTAAAATCTTTGCATAGCACTTTCATGGCCATTGGGTACTTCCCTTCCCTTCCCTTCCTTTCCCTCTTCCTCCCTCCCTTTCTCCCTTTCTCACTTCCTTCCTTCTTCCCCCCCCCCCCCCCTTGCCCATCTGTCTTTCCTTCTTTCTTTTACACATATGTCTTTATTTCCCCAGCTCTTCCCTGAGGACTGTTATTTCCCCCAAGTCCAAGAGAGCTGAGACCTTGTCTGTCAGAGTCACCTATATTCTCAGCATTTAGAACAGGACCCATAATAGGTGCACCATAAAACATTAAATAGATGAAGAAGAAATGAATTAGAAGTTCCTCCCTATTCCAATGAATATATTATTTAAGGAATTATAATTAGTAAATGTTCTATAAAGCATCATTTAACATTTGAATGAGTGTCTGAATGAATGAATTGCTAAACCTTTAGAGAAGATGTACTTCTTTGTATAGTCCCTTGAGTAAGTGTTTAATAAATTCCTTCTCATTGAGATTATTTCCCGTTTCTAATCTCATGGGTTTTTCCTTAGTCCTATTCTGAAGTTCATTCTGAACCCAATCCCTGGTCTCACACTTTTTTTTTCTTTTTTTTATCTTATTAGGGCACCTATGAAGTATGGTTATTTTTAAAAAATAGATGTGGTTTTGCTCATATAACAGCAGGGAGTAATCCAAAACAATGACTAATTACTGAATTACTTTTTTTGAGGTTTGGCTAGCATTATATTCTTTAAACAATTCACATATTTAGTGAATACTGTCTATGTGCTAACCACTGGAGATATAAAAATGAGAAATGTGAAATTCTTACCCTTGAGGAGTTCACATATTGTTGGGAAAGATAGATTTATGAACACATAATTTGATGAGTTTATGAAGGTATCATAGGACACACAAATTGTTTCTTGAAAGCTGCTTAGGAATCACCAGGAAACGGAGGACAAGAAGAACCTTCTTGAGCTTGTGCCTAGCAGCTTCTTAGGCATCCACTTCTCCCCTACTCCAAGTCCTTCTCCACACTGATGCCTACCCCGTGCCAGGTACTTCTCAGCAATCAGGGTGTGGCTTAGCAGTGTTTAGCCTTTGGTACTGTGGGAATTTGAGATTATTTTATGTATCCCAAAAAGAGAAAGATTGTGTTTGTAAACTAATCCATTCCTGTGGGGGTGAGACCCATTTAACTGGGTCACATCAGTGGGGCATGATTGATGTTGAGTCTCTGCCCTCTTGCTGGGTCTGATATAAGGGGAGACACAGAGACTCAGACAGACAGAGGAAAAAGGGAACCAACATATTCAATTCTGCAGTGAGAGAGAGGATTGCTTAGGCAGAAAGCTCCCAAGAGGTTGGGTCCACGTTGCACCTCAAGGGGAGACCAGTCCTGCTAATGCCTGATAGCTTACAGCTGAACTTGGGAAGAGAGTGGACCTGTCGAGACTGATATAGGAGGCCTGGAAGGAGACAAGCCCTATGCCTGGCTGCTCACAGTTGAGCTCCAAGAGATGGCAGATTCTAGAGGGGAAGGTAGAGACCTCCGCAGAGATTGGGGGCCATTTTTCTCCATCATGTGTCAACAATGCGAGGATCCACAGTAGCTGACTTTGGTGAGAAAGCACCTCTTCTGGTGCCTTGAGTTGGACTTTTCATGGCCTTGGAACTGTGAGCTTTTACCCCCCCAAAAAATCCAACACATTCCTGGTACTTTGCATCAGCTGCCCTTGGCAAACTAAAATAGATACACACTAAAAAACAAAGTCAGTGAATAAATAAATAATTTTACCCTTTGGTTTACAAAGATCCATCAAAAGTTTCCTGGTGGGATATATATGAGTAATTTCTTTGAAGGAGGCTCACACTGACATTGAAGTAGGGGGATGGCCTTTTACCTGTGGGGCCTGCTGGGATAATCCTGGAGGGAGCCAGTTGTTCTGGCCCTCCTGGGAGTACCTGACCAGGAATGTTAGCAGCACATATGCAAAGCAGAGTGGGGAGACATTGCTGTTAGAGTCAGGAAAAAAAAAGTGAGCTGTTAGAGGAAAGGGCAAAGGCAACTGGGCACTGAGAATATTCTTTCTAACTTACTCAGAAGTGTTCAGAAGCAAACAACCCTTTGATTTTGAATCACTGGCTTGTTATGGATACTCACTGGAGTTACAAGTTCTGAAATGAAATCTTTTGCTCTTTTCCCCTAAGTCCTGATATTTGTCAACCTCGGCTCCTGCTTTTGGGCAATTTGACTCTTTTTTTTTCCCTAAGAAAGAAAAACACTGCCAGTCCTCTTTCAATGAGAACTTGTCTGTGATGGAAAAGCCTCTCTCCCAGAATTTCTTACACATTGACAGAGATTGAGTTCAGGGTGGAATTCATTTATCAGGTCAAGTTTGGAGAAGGGGCTCCTGCTCTGTAGGCTGCCACTGAAATCCCTCTGAAATTTAAGAATCTGTGGGGCTCCTAGTGTTTGATGTAGTGATGCTTCTTGAATCTCAGTCGGGCAAAAACTAGCATGTATATGCACCACCGGTGCGATTATTTACATAATGTTTTTCATTGAATAGGCTTGTAAAGATTAAGCCTATTCTAAACAATAACATTCGTGGAAATATGGATTTTGTGTGCAGTTGTTTTTTTTTTTTCCCTTAATGCACATTAAAATCAATTCATAAAATATATCCACTTTTGTATCAATTAAAATCACCTTTTATTTCCTCAATAATATAGGACCGCCACATTGGGAAACTCTAGGAGAGTGTTTTTCAGTTTTTCATGAAACAAACTTTAATCCGCAGCAGGTCTGGCTAAGATCCAGAGACGAGTAAAGAATCCTGGAGGGGCCCAGAAGCTCTATCCACTGACTGCTGCTGTGCTGGGGGGTAATCAGAGGGTCTCAGCAAACAAGGACCTAAGAATGCACATTTTTATTCCCAGAAATAGGGAGGAAAGCTCTACCTTTGGCACATTTTTATTCCCAGAAATAGGGAGGAAAGCTCCACCTATGTTAGTAGAGGCAGGAGAAACGGTACCAGAGGCTGTGAGATCTGCTGTGTTTCTCTTGCCCAAACCATGACTGGCACAGGAGGCTGAGCCATGGCACGGAGGCCTGCAATGAAGGCCTAGGGAGGCTCTTGGCAGAAGAGACCCATGTTTTCTTTGGGGGTGCCCAGTTTCCAAGATCAGTGGGGCTCATTTATTCTTGTTGGCTAGAAGACAGGGACAGGGATGTATAGGTTTATTGCTCGTGTGCAAATGACAAAGCAGAATTCTCATCGACCAAGGTATCACACTGCTAGATTTATTTGGTAATTGAGAAACTAAGTAAAGAAAGACTCTTGCTTTTAGCAACAATGATAGGGAGAATTCAGAAATGACAGAACTGTAGTTACAATGGCACTTCGATTAATAGAACACACGGGAAACATGCCCTTTTACAAGGAAATCATCATGTTTGAGAAAATACAAAACAAAACAACTATAAATCACAAAGTTGCTTGTATGTGCTTTTACTTGACTGAGAAAACCCAAACAAACAACAAATAAAATCTAAGCAGTCAACCAAAAACCCCTGTTTCACAGCTTGTGCTGTCTCCTCACAGTTTGAGGTATATAAGGAATTCTTTGAGCAAAATTTCTTTTGAGTTCCAAGTCTCACTTTCAGTGCCTTCCCCAGCATTCTTTCCTTGTACGCTGGAAGATGCCCCCATCCTGATTTCAGTGCTCACTCCCTAACTTCAGTGTTCAAGACCTTCTTTTGTTTCTTCTTCTTTCCCACCAAAACTGAGAAGAATCTAGAAACCAAAATAATTTATACTTACTATGGTGGTTTGAAGTTGAATGTACCCAAGAAAAACATGGTCTTAAAGTTAATCCATTCCTAGGGGTGTGAACCCATTGTAAGTAGGACCTTCTGATGAGGCTACTTCAGTTAAGGTGTGTCCCACCTCAGTCAGGATGGGACTTAGTCCTGTTACTGTAGTCCTTTATAAGGAAATGAAATTCAGACAGAGAGAACGCCACAGAAAGCAAGGAGTTGAAATGGAACCCGGAAGAGAGAGCTGACCAGGAGACCCAGCCATATGACAGAGGAGCTAAGAATCTCAGGCAGCCAGGCCCAGAACCCCACAGTCTTCAGGGACAAAGCATTGCCTTGTTGAAGCCTTGATTTGGACATTTTCCCGGCCTCAAAACCATGAGCAAATAAATTTCCATTGTTTAACCCAGCCCATTTCATGGTATTTGCTTACTGATCATTGTTATATATTAACTCAGCGTATCTGTGAGTATGCTCCACAGAACATAGTTTTTCAGATGTCCATGAATGCTATGCAACCAAAAAGAAAAGGTTATGTGTCAAATAAGATTGCAAAATTTGGGTTTGAGCATTCTGAATGGGTTTCTTTATTGTGGGACTTTTTGGAAATTTTACTGTATATATGTGAATTATGAATCATAAGAAGGCAATATAGTAGTCAGTGTTTTTCCACTTATTTGCCCATGATGAAAAATAATTTTTGGGCATCTTAAGTAACTTATGTTTGTTTGACACACAATGGGGAATGCTATTTTAGCTGAAATTCATTCCATCCAAAGTGTACCCAAGCAATGCTTTTATGGTTTATGACTGTAGTTGGCTGAATAGTCGTCCCAAAACGATATGTCCAAGTCCTAATCCAGGGTACCTGTGAATGTGACCTTATGTGGAAATAGGGTGTTTTTT
>PVKH010040782.1:0-11021 GCA_004027955.1 Chaetophractus vellerosus
TTTTGAGTTAATTTTTGTATAAGGTGTGAGATAGGGGTCCTCTTTCCTTCTTTTGGCTATGGTTATCCAGTTCTCCCAGCACCATTTGTTGAATGCACTGTTCTGCCTGAGCTGGGTGGGTTTGACAGGCTTGTCAAAAATCACTTGACCTAGATGTGACGGCCTGTTTCTGAACCACCAATTCAGTTCCATTGGTCTGTGTCTGTCTTTATGCCAGTACCATGCTGTTTCACCACTGTAGCTAGATAGTATGATTTAAAGTCCAGAAGTGAGAGTTCTCCAACTTCACTTTTCCTTTTTAAGATGTTTCTGCCTATTCAGGACACCTTACCCTTCCAAATAAATTTTTTTTAAAGATTTATTTTTTATTTATTACATATCCCCCACCCTTTCTGCTTGTTCTTGCTGTGTTCTTTCTTGCATTCTTTCGTGTCTGCTTGTGTCCGCCCTCCCCCCCATGCGGCAACCCACCAAGTCATCTTACCGCGCGGTGGCCTGCCTGCTCGCAGCAGCTTTGCCCTGCCCGTGGCGGCTTTGCCCTGCCTGTGGCAGCTTTGCCCTGCCCTGCGGCGGCTTGCCTTCTCAAGGTGGTCTGCCCACTTGAGGAGGCCCCGGGAACCAAACCTGGGGCCTCCTATGTGTTAAACCGGCACCCTACCAACTGGGCTACAGCCGGCCCCCCAAATAAATTTGATAATCGTGTTTTCCATTTATTTTTTTAAATGCTGGTGGAATTTTTATCAGGATTGCATTGACTCTGTATATCAATTTGGGTAGAATTGACATCGTCATGATATTTAGTCTTCCAATCTGTGAGCATGGAATGTTCTTCCAATTATTTAGGTCTTTTTAAATTTCTTTTAACAATGAGCTGTAGCTTTCTGATTACACGTGCTTTACATTGTTGGTTAAGTTTATTCCTAAATATTTGATACTTTCAGTCACTATTGTAAGTGGAATTTTTTTTCCTGATTTCCTCCTCAGATTGTGCATCACTAGTGTTAACTTTAAAGCCTATTTCATCTGATATAAGTATAGCTACTCCAGCTTTTTTTTTTTTTTTGTTACTACTTGTGTGGAATATCTTTTTCCAGCCTTTCACTTTCAATCTATTGATATCCTTGGGTCTAAGGTGAGTCTCTTGCAGACAGCATATAGGTGGCTCATATTTTCTTATCCATTCTGCCAGTCTGTGTCTTTCGATTGGGGGGTTTAATCCATTGTCATTCAATGTTATTACTGTAAAGGCAGTTCTTATTTCACCCATTTTGACCTTTGGGTTTTATCTGTCATATTTTATTTTCACCACTCTTTTTTATTATTTTATTTTATTTTTATTAGAGAAGCTGTGAGCTTACAATCATGTATAACATATAGCATTCCCTTACATCACCTCTTTACCAACACCTTGCATTGTTGTGCAATATTTGTTACAAATGATGAAAGAACCTCATCAAACTATTACTGCTAGCTATAGACCATAGCTTACATTTAGCATATTTTCCCCCCATTTTTAATACCATTTACTAGTGTCGTACATTTGTTATAGTTCATGAGATAACTTTTCAAATTTGAACTGTTAACCACAGTCCATCATTCACCACAGGGTATACTATGCTATACAGACCCCTAGTTTGTGCAATCCATCCAAAGTGTACACTCAATGGCTCTCAGTTTTTTTGTTCTTTTTTTGTTTTGTTTTTAAAGATTTATTTTGATTTATTTATATATCCCCCCCTTGCTGCTTGTGCTTGCTGTGTTCATTTGCTTTGCATTCTTCTGTGTCTGCTTATCTCCCCCTGTTGCGGCATCCCACTGAGTCAGCTCACCGCGCAGCGGCTTGCCTGCTCGAGGAGGCCCCGGAAACCGAACCTGGGGCCTCCCATGTGGTAAACCAGAGCCCAACCAATTGAGCCACAGCTGGTTCCCCTGGCTCTCAATTTTATCACAGAGTTGTGCTGTCATCTCTTCAGTCAGTTTTATTTTTTAATTTTTTAATTTTTTAATTTATTTTTTAAAAGATACTTAGATTACACAAATGTTACACTAAAAATATAGGGATTCCCATATGCCCTGCTCCCCACACCTCCAACATAAAAACATCCTTCATTAATGTGGCACATTCATTGCAATTGATAAGCACATCCTGGGGCATTGTCATTGAGCATGAACCATAGTTCACATTGTAGTTTACACTCTATCCCACACAATTCTGCAAGCTATGGGAAGATATATAATGGCATATATCTGTCATTGCAATGCCATTCAGGACGATTCCCAAGTCCCAAAAAAGCCCCTGCATTACACCTGCCTTTCCCTCTCCCTTCCCCCAGAGCCTCTAGTGACCACAGCCTCCACATCAACACTGTAATTTCTTCCATTGCTAGAATCACAAGTCTATTGTAGAATACCAGTAAGTCTACTCTAGTCCATAGTTCAGTCCCCAATCCTGAGGATTCTGGGATGGTGATGTCCACTCCACCTCTAATTGAGAGGGGGCTTCAATCTCATTCAGTCAATGGATGGGACTCTCTTGCTTGCAGTTGTAGGCTCTCTTGTTTCCTTGGTGTGGTGGTTGTCAATCCTCACCTCCTTTTTAGTTGTCCTGGGTGTGTCCAATGAACTGGAGAGTAGGTGTTGCAACTCCACTGAGGCTCAGGGGCCAGCTGGCACATGGACAGCCCAAAGACTCAAGTCTCTTGGATGTACACCTACCAACTCCAGCACCAAGTATAGGTTCAAATAGAAGGGACAGATGATCCATGTGTAGGGAAGCCATAACTGAGTCCAATTCTGTCACTCTCAGGAGCACAAAGTCCAAAGTATTGAGACTTTTAGTTTTATTGGTATAATCTTCATTTCTAGACTTTCTTCCAAGCTCCTCTCTCCTGTCTTTTCTTTTCAGATTGTAGCACACCCTTTAGTATTTCCTGCAAAGCCAGTCTCTTGGTTACAAACTCTCTCAGTTTCTGCTTAACTGTGAATATTCTAAACTCGCCCTTGTTTTTGAAAGACAATCTTGCCAGATATACGATTCTTGGCTGGAAGTTTTTCTCTTGCAGTATTTTTTTTTAGGCACCTTTTATTTTCCAAAAAGAATTGTCATTAATATATAAACATCTCATTCTCTCAAAAAATTCTACAACTATACAACCATTTGCTCCATTATCTCTTGCAGTATCTTAAATATATCATACCACTGTCTTCTTGCCTCCATGGTTTCTGATGAGAAATTGGCACTTAATCTTATTGGGTATCCCTTATATGTTATGCATTGCTTTTCTCTTGCTGTTCTCAGAATTCTTTGTCTTTGGCATTTGACATTCTGATTAGTATGTGTCTTGGAGTTGTTCTATTCAGATTTATTCAGATGGGAGTATGTTGTGCTTCTTGGACATGGATATCTATGTCCTTCAATAGGGTTGGGAAATTTTCTACCATTATTTCTTCAAATATTCCTTCTGCCCCTTTTCCCTTCTCTTCTCCTTCTGGGACACCCATAACACATATGTGCATGTCATTTGCTGTCTTTTATTTCCCTGAGACCTTGTTCAATTTTTTCCATTCTTTTCTTTATCTGTTCTTTTGTATGTTCGCTTTTAGAGGCCATTTCTTCAAGCTCACCAATCCTTTCTTCTGCCTCCTCAAATCTGCTATTATATGATTCCTGTTGGGAGCCAACATACTGCCAGCATGCCTGTCTAGCTGCAAAGTCACTAGAGAAAGGCCACACGGCAATGAGGACCTGCAAAGCAGTCTCCAGTTGTTGGTTTCCCTATCAATCCCAGCAGGAAATCTGTGTTTGTGCTTTTTATCTCACTTCTGTCTTTCTCTGAGTTTTTCTTACTAATATTCTAAATAATAATCAAGTTACAGCAAAACTGCTTTTGAGAAAGTTGTTAGGATTTGTAGAAAAAAAATTACTTGGCCTCAAATCACCATTGTGCTGTGCTCGCATTTTATAGATACAGATCAACAAGGACCTCTAGTAAGAGGAATAGAGAAGAAATGCTTTAACAAATTTTGCTTTTATGTAGAGCCAAGAAATCCTTGCAGTTAATCGGCCCTGGTGAAAAAAATGTCAGAAGATATTGGTGGAGAAAAACAATTGGGACTCTTTTGAAACTTACATCATGTGAGGACCCTTTTGTAGTGGGGATGGACATTGTGGACGTGAATTGGTACTGTGGGTATTATAGAAGACAATAGTCTATTAATTCTGTACCTTGTACGAACATAGAAATGTAAAAAGGACTGTGATTGTAAACTATGATGCATAAATGGGGAATAACTGGTTAATGTTCTGCTAACCCAGAGAAAATGATGGGTGCACTGTGAACATAGTGTAACTTATGCCCTCAATTATAAAAAACAATGGTGTACCTTGGGGTGAGGAAAACTTAGAAAAATATGCATAGCAAAAAATAGGTCAGAGGAAAACAATGAGATCAGAGGAAAGGTATAAAAATAAAAATTGAGATGTGGCAAGGGAATAAGAAGAAGTAGTATAGAATAAGAATAAGATATGATAAGAATAAGATAGAATAAGAATAAGAATAGGAATAAGATAGAATAAGAATATAGAATAAGAATAAGATAGAATAAGAATAAGAATAGGAATAAGAGAGAGAATGAAGAATGTAGAATAAAGAAAAAAGAAGCTTGGGCTAGCAACTTTGTGTGTCTGTCTGTGTATGTGTTTGTCTTTTTCGCCGACGCCGATCACCTTTCGGTAGTCCCACTGAATGCCAAGGCTGGTCCTCGGCAGATTCCAGTGTATTTTTAAATTTCATTTATTGTGCTTTTCCTTCCCATAAGATCTGCTATTTTTCTATGTATACTTTCAAATTCTTCTTTGTGCTCATCCATTGTCTTCTTAATATCCTTAATCTCTTTAGCCATCTCGTTGAATTTATTAAGGAGATTTGTTTGAACATCTATGATTAGTTGACTCAACTTTATGTCATCTGGAGGCTTATCTTGTTCCTTTAATTGAGCCATATCTTCCTGTTTCTTGGCGTGGATTGTTTTTTTTTTGTTGGTGTCTTGGCATCTGGCTTACTAGATGTATTTATTCTGGGTGCAGTTCCTCTCTTTAGTTTAGGGCTTTCTTGCCCTTTCTCTCTTGCTGGTTTGTGTAGTAGGAGCCAAGGATGTAGTTGGTGCTATAAGCTGTGGAGCCTCCAGCTGTCCTCATTGCCCCAGGGACCGATGAAGCTTCTCCCAACTTTCTCTTTTGCCAGGGGTAGGGACAGAGCCACAGCCGTGTGTAATAATCCAAGTCATGCAGGCCTAAACTGTAGTTGTCCAGAGAGACTGATGAAGCCTCATGCCCCTTTCTCCCTTGCCTGGGGTGGGGATGGAGCTGCAGGTGTGGGCAGCAATCTATGCCGTGTGGGTCCAAAATGACTGCAGTTGCCCTGGTAGACTTCCAACTCTTCAATCTGTGTCAGCCAAATGTGCCTTCAGTTACCCAGAGAGGCTGGTGCAGGTCCCCCCAGCTTCCTCCCTGCCGGAGGTGGGGCTGAGACTTAGGCTAAAGCTGCAATCCGATCTGGATGGAAAGAAGCTGGTCCCTACCAGCACTGTGATCTTCAGTCTGCCTCGCTTCCCCTCATGCCAGGGGTGGAGATAAAATGGTGGCTACCGGCCTCTTTCTGACTTGGACAGGTTCAAACTTTAGCTGTTCTTAGGGTTATACTCTAGCCCACTGAATTTTCTAATCAGTAGCTGAAGTTGGTGTCCAACTGTCTCTTCCTCTCCCATTTTTGGGAAGTGGAGTTTCCAATTCCAGCTGTGGAATAGCTCCTGAGGCAGCTTATGCTGCCAGTGGAGGATGGGCACTGGCCTCTGGGGCATAGAGTGCTCTACTTACGAATCTTCTCTGCAGTCGGGCAGTCTCCTCCTTCCATTCTGTAACGGTTTGAGTTTTATGTAATTATGAATTCCAAAAATATAAATTGGATTATGCTTGTAAACTCATCTGTTCATCTGGGCATGATTGGTTTATGATTAGGGCGTTGACTGGGCTGCAGTGAGTAGGGCGTTAAGCCCCACCCCTCAGTGGGTGTGGTCTCAAGTTTAAAAAGCAAGACAGAGATTGAGAGAAGCAGAATTGGAGAGGAGATTTGAGAAGCAGTTCTGATGTTGGAGTGAGCCGATCGCCGGATAGTCTACAGCTGGCTTTGTGGAGAGACGCAACGCATAGAGAACCTTATGGTCTACAGCTGAACTTGTGGAGGAAACAGAAGCTAAGCCCGGAGAGAAATGCAGCCCCGGCAGGAGAGGAACCCAAAGGCCTGAGCCCTTGCAGACGTCGGCAGCCATCTTGCTCCAACACGTGGACTTTGGTATGAGAAGAAACTTATGCTTTGTGGCCTGGTAACTGTAAGCTTCTACCCCAAATAAATACCCTTTATAAAGACCGACCAATCTTTGGTGTATTTCAAAAGGCACACCTGTGGCTGACCAAAACACATTCCTTCAAGGATGTTGCAGGATGCTCTTCTGGTCTCCTGGAGCTCCCAAACAGGTGCTTTAGATACCTCTGGGTGATTACTAACTGCCCTGGAGCACGAGCTGACTCTCGGAGCTCCTTACTCTGCTGCCATCTTGCTGGTTGTCCCAGTAAGCTGTCTTTTAAAAATTAAGAAAGCCCTTAAAAAGTATTTTAGATTTATTCATATATTTACCATTTATGGGATTCCTTTGTGTAGATATGAATTTTCATCAGTATCATTTCCCTACATCCTGAATACTTTCCTCTCATATTTCTTGTACTACAGGTATACTGGTGAATTCTTTCAGCTCTTGTTTATTTGAAACTATCTTTATTTTGCTTTCAATTTTGGAAGATAGTTATGCTGAATATAGAACTTTAGGTTTACAGTTTTTCCCTTTCGCCACATTAAGGATGCTTCATTTTCTTCTGACTTTCAATGTTTCTGATGAGATGTTACTGGAAGTACTTATCATAGTAATGTGTCTTTTTTCTCTGGATGCTTTCAAGATTTTTTTCCCTTTATCTTTGGTATTCAGCAAGTTTACTATGATGTGGCTAAATGTAGTTTACTTTGTGTTTATCCCACTTGGTATTTGTTGAGCTTCTTGAATCTGTGGATTGATATTGTATTAGTCAGCCAAAGGGGTGCTGATGCAAAATACCAGAAATCTGTTGGTATTTATAAAGGGTATTTATTTGGGGTAGAAACTTACAGTTACCAGGCCATGAAGCATAAGTCTCTTTCTTCACCAAAGTCTGTTGCCATGTGTTAAAGCAAGACAGCTGCCAATGTTTGCCAGGGTTCAGCCTTCTTGGGTTCCTCTATTCCCGGAGCTCTGTTTCTCTCAGGGCTTAGTGCCTCTGTTTCCTCCACAAGGCCAGCTGTAGACTACCAGGCAAATGGCTTGTCTCTATCCTGGGGCCTTCTCTCCTTCTTCATGACCAAGCTCCTCCGTCTGCTTGCCTCCCCGGGCTCCAGCATCAAAACTTCAACATCAAAACTACTACAACTCTGTCCTTTGCAATGTCTTTTATCTTTGAGATCCCACCCACCAAGGGGTGGGGCTCAACGCCCTACTAACGCAGCCCAGTCAATGCCCTAATCATATATATTTTTTAAAATTTATTACATACCCCCCCCCTTCTTCTTGCTCTTGCTGTGTGTCCATTCTGTGTTTTTTCTATGTCTGCTTCTTGTCTCCCCCCGTCTTTTGCGGGGACGCACCGAGTCGGCCCTCCGCGGAGGCAACTCACTCCGTTTGTGGGTGGCTCCATTCCGTTTTTCAAGGGCGGCTCCGCTCCATGTTTTGCGGGCAGCAGTCCTCCATGTTTTTGCGGGCTGCCGGGCTTCTGCGCTTCGCAGGCGGCAGCTCCGTTTTTCATGGGTGACTTTGCCATGCCTGTGGGGGCTCTGCCCTGCCCGTGGCGGCTTTTTTTTTTTTTGCCTTGCCCAAGGTGGCTTTGCCCCGACCACAGCATCTTGCCTTTCTCAAGGCCATCTGCCCGCTCGGAGAGGTCCCCGGGAACCGAACCTGGGGCCTCCCATGTGGTAGCCCGGCGTGCTCTTATCCACTGAGCTATCTAGCCGGGCCCCCTAATCATAATTTAATCATGCCCAGATGAACAGACCAGTTTACAAACATAATCCAATATCTATTTTTGGAATTCGTAACTATATCAAACCGCCAAACTGCTACAGATATTTTCCATCAAATTTGGAAATTATTTGGACATTATTTCTTGAGATATTCTTTATGTTCAATCCCTTTCTCTCTCTTCTACTTCTGAGTCTCCAATTTTATGATGTTATTAAGTCACTAGGGCTCCGTTTACTTTCTTTCAGTTTCATTTTCTTCTGTGATTCGGTTGAATAGTGTCTATTGACCTGTCTTCAAGTTCCCTGGTCTTTTCTTCTGCAGTGTTCAATCTGCTATTCGGCCCATCCAGTGAAATTTTCATTTCTGATATTATTTTACAACTGCCATTTATTGTTGTTAAGTAGTTTCCATATATTTGTTAAGATTCTTCTTCTTTCATTATGTCCACATTCTTTTAAGTCTTTGAACATGTTATTGATATAGCTACTTTAAAGTCCTTGTCTGGTAATCTCTTGTTTTGGTGTGTTTCTATTTACTGTTTTTGCTCCTAGTTATGTCACTTTTTCTGCCTTTTCTTCCCCTTATTTTATTTATTTTTTTAAAGATTTATTTTATTTTATTACATATCTCCCCTCCCCCCCGTTGCGGCGACGCGCCAAGGCTGGTCACTGCGCAGGCGCGGCTTTCCCCGCTTGTAGGCGGCTTCTGCTTCCATTCACGGCCGGCTTTTGCTTTCAGTTCGCGGGTGGCTGGCTGTGCTCCATTCGTGGGCGACCTGCTCTGCCCGTGGTGGCTTTGCCCTGTCCGTGGCAGCTTTTTGCCCTGCCCACGGTGGCTCTGGCCCGCCCATGGTGGCTTGCTCTTCTCAAGGCAGTCTGCCCGCTAGGAGAGGTCCCCGGGAACTGAACCCGGGGCCTCCCATGTGGTATACCGGCGCCCTATCCACTGGGCTATATGGCTGGCCCCTCCCCTTATCTATTGACATTGATTACATATTGGACATTGTGAATGCACTTGGCCAGAAGTCTTTTCAGTGGCACATTCAAACCATCATCAGGTTACTGAACACCTACTCCAAGTTTGTGGGAGGCATGGAGAATGATTCAGGAGTAATAGAATAATTTATTTGAATTATTTGTGAATAATCCCTAGCATCAGGGAGATAAGTCTACAGCGGTGGGTGAGAAGATGCATTCATAAGGACTGAAGTATAGTGTTGAATGTAAGTACAGATGGAGCTTAGAGCAGAGCTGACATCACTGGGGTGAGCGTCACCGAAGGCTTTGTGACGTACCCTGTGAAGGCTGGGCGGGAGTTGGATGAGCAGACAGGAGGAAGACTGTAGCAACTTATGCACTGCTGAGCTAAGGGCATGGGCAGGTTGAGCATGATGTGAGCAGTGAGCAGACCAACCTCAGCCTGACTGAGATCTGAGTAGGAAAGGTATACTCTCTGGGTAGGTTCAACATTAAGAAACGGGGGCAGCCTGGGCTTAGAGATGCCCTGGACCTCTAGGCATTGTCAAGTTGCCCCGTCCTTTCCCATGAATACTCTGAGTTTACTACGGTGCTCCCAGGTCACTCCCCACTCCCTGCTTCCTACAGCCTGAGACTGGTCCCCAGAATGGCAGAGCCCCCAACTACTCTGGAGAGAGGGCAGATGGGGTACAGAAACCTGTAGAATAGCGGTGCCAGAAACCAAATGGAGAAGGGTATCATCTATAGCTCTACTCACAGGATGAAAGAAAGAAAAATGGAAGGGAGGGAGGGAAGTAACAGGTGGAAGCATCTTCATTGAATATGGGTCAGCATTTCCTAGGCCCCAGGGAGTCCACTTCCATTCATCCCAGCACCCAGCATTGCATATCCAGATTCCTTGAGCCCAATCTTTTATCCTTTGAAGAACACACTATATGGCTTTAGGGCCACAAAAGGAAGTTTTAGGTGGGAGCTTGGGCACCTCTAATCCCAAACTTTGTCCTTAGGAGGCTTGGGATTAGTACTGATTATTTAGGGAGCCCAAAAGTGGCTTTGGAGGAGGAGCTCTGTGTTAAGGTGGTAGGAGGATAATCTATAAGAGGAATCAGAGGGTTCAGGGGACATCCGGTGAGTAAGATGTCAGGGGAAGAGGAGTTCTATGTTTAAGAACATCTCCTCAGTGGGGCTGAGGGATGGGCCTCAGTACATTGCCTCTGCCTGGGCCTTTGGCCTCCAGACTGCCTTCATGGGCTTTGTCTTTGTAGGGATACCACTCAATTCCATAGTACTGGTGGCCACACTGTGCTACAAAGTTGTGAAAGCCACTCAACTACATTCTGTTCAACATGTCCCTGGGGGGCTTCCTCTTATCTATCTTCTCTGTCTTCACCTCCAGCTGTCAGGGATTTCATCTCTGGCCACTGTTTGTGCTTTGGAGGCCTCCCAGGCTCTGTACCAGGTTCTGCAGGGAAATGGTGGTGGTGTACGGGAGGCAAAGGACACTGCTCCAGATTTGGAACCAGGCATTGGGCTGTAGGGATGGAGGGGACCCCTAAAGGAGTCTGGCGAAAAATGGTTTGGTACTCTTTTGAACACTGGGGTACAATGCAGCCCAGACTAGAAGTCTGACCAAAATAGTATATCTGAGTCCCAAAGTCTTTTTCCAACCACCAGTCCAACCCTCTGTCTCTGCACTTGTTCCACCCCATCCTTATTCCACTCTGCCTGCCAGGCTGGTTCTGTCTACCCCATTACCCTATTTCACCCAGGTCTCCTAACAGATTGATCACTGGCCTTGCTGGCCTTTGAGTGCTACGCTGTCATCTATAAGCCCTTTGGCAACTTATGTTTCAGCTCCAAGCACACCCTGATGATGGTCCTGGCTACCTGGACTGTTGGTATTGGCTTCATCCTACCCTTCTTTGGATGGAGACGGTTAGAGTG
>PVKH010040783.1:0-11044 GCA_004027955.1 Chaetophractus vellerosus
AGTTGCTTAAGCCCTGCTAGTCACCCCCTCTCCCCTTCCTTAAATACTTGTACTTTTGCCAATAAACTTCGCAGCTTGATCAGACCTACTGTCTTGCTGTCGTTCTTTCGTGTCTCCCTGTCCCATATCATTCTCTCCCTCACAGGCCCGGAGACGTCCGGAGGTCCCACTTGACTGTCCCGCTGGACGGGACAATCAGTGGGTCAAGGAGGAAATTGCAAAAGAAATCAGTAACTACCTTGAAATGAATGAAAATGACAACACCAATCCAATGGGTGTTGGATTCGGCCATTAGAAGGAGGTTTGAAAAGTGAATTTATATCCCATTGCTGGAGGAAGCTGCTCATGCCCACATGTTCCAGTTGCATCTGGGAAGCACTTACCACAATCTCACAGGTGCCAACATCCATGAGCTGGCCAGAAAGATGGAAGGCTACTCAACGTATCAAAAACTATGGGATGCAACAAAAGCAGTGCTGAGAGGGAAATTCATAGCCATAAATGCCTACATAAAAAATAAAGAGCCGAAATCAAAGACCTAACTGCACACCTGGAGGAATTAGGAAAAGAACAACAAACTAACACTAAAGCAAGTTGAAAGAAGGAAATAGAAAAGATAAGAGCAGAGCTAAATGAAATTAAAAATAAAAAACACTAGAAAAATTAACAAAACCAAAAGCTGGTTCTTTGAGAAGATTAATAAAATTGACAAACCTTTAGCCATACTAACAAAGAAAAATAAAGAGAAGATGCAGATACATAAAATAAGAAATGAGGAAGGCGATAAGACCACTGACCCCACAAAAATAAAGAGTATCATAAGAAGATACTTTGAAAAATTATATGCCAACAAGATAGATAATTTAGATGAAATGGTCAAATTTCTAGAAACACACAAGCAGCCTACTGTGATGAAAGAAGAAATTGATGAACTCAATAGACCAAACACAAGTAACAAGATTGAATGACTCATCCAAAACTTGCCAGCTAAGAAGAGCCCAGGGCCAGATGACTTCACAGGTAAATTCTACCAATCATTCCAGAAAAAATTAACAGCAATCCTGCTTAAAATTTCAAAAATACATAAGTGGAGGGAATATTGCCTAACTCATTCTCTGATGTGAACATCACCCTAATACCAAAGCCACACACAAAGCTGTCACAAGAAAGGAAAGCTATAGACCAATCTCTCTAATGAAACTTGATGCTAAAATCCTCAACAAAATACTTGCTAATCGTATTCAACAACATATCAAATGAATTATACATCACGACCAAGTGGGTTTCATCCCTGGTATGCAAAGATGGTTCAACATAAGAAAATCAATCAATGTAATACACCACATTAACATATATATTTTTAAAATCACATGACCATCTTTATTAATGCAGAAAAAGCATTTAACAAAATACAGCACCCTTTCCTGATAAAAGCATTTCAAAAGATAGGAATAGAAGGAAATTTCCTCAACATGGTATATGGTGAAATGCTAAAAGCTTTCCCTCTAAGATCTGGAACAAGACAAGGATGCCCACTGCCATGCGCTTATTTAACATTGTATTAGAAGTACTTGCTCAAGCAGTTAGGCAAGAAAAACATATAAAAGCCATCCTAATTGGAGAGGAAGAAGTAAAATTTTTACTATTTGCAGATGACATGATCCTATACCTGGAAAGCTCTGAGAAATCTACAACAAAGCTTCTAGGGCTGATAAATGAGTTCAGTAAAAGGGCAGAATATAAGATCAATGCACAAAAATCAGTAGTATTTCTGTACACCAACAATGAACAATCTGAGTAGGGAATCAGGGAAAAAATCCATTTACAATAACAATGGTCAGAACTGCATGGTATTGGCATGAGGAAAGACATATTGACCAATAGAGCAGAACTGAGAGTTCTAATATAGATCCTCGCATATATGGTCAACTGATATTTAACAAGTCCCCTAAACCCACTCAACTGGGAGAGAATGGCCTCTTCAAAAAATGGTGCTTAGAGAACTATATATCCATATCCAAAAGAATGAGAGAAGATCACCATCTCATACCCTATACAAAAATTAACTCAGGATGGAACAAAGAACTAAATATAAGAGCCCAGACCATAAAACTCCTGGAAGATAATGTAGGGAAGCATCTACAAGAGCTTGTAGTAGGAAAGAGTTTCATAAACTTTATACCCAAGGCATGAACAATAAAAGAAAAATAGATAAATGGAACTGCCTCAAAATTAAAAACTTTTGTGCTTCAAAGAAGTATGTCAAGAAAGTGGAAAGGCAGCCTACTCAATGGGAGAAAATATTGGTTAACCATCTATCTAATAGGGTCCTAATATCCAGCATATCAAAAGAAATCCTACGTCATGAAAATAAAAAGACAAGCAACTCACTTAAAAAAAAAGGGAGAGTGATTTGAATAGACACTTCTCCAAAGAAGAAATACAAATGGCTAAAAATCACATGAGAAGATGCTCAACATCACTAGCTATTAGGGAAATAAATCAAAACTACAATGTGATATCATTTTACTCCCATTAGACTGAGGACTGCAAGTGTTAGAGATGATTAGGCATACCTATAAGGCATATAAATTTGTTCAAGTGTTCATGGGGCATTGTCTTGTTGGTTGGAGAACCACACACTAACCAAAAGAATATTGAATTCTCATCCTGGGGAGTTCAACTACATTCTTTAATAAGAGGCAAGGATCCCCTGATTGCAAAGGCAATGTCTAGTGAAGAAAGACTGATTATTATGCCAGGCCCTTGACATAGATGATTGTATTTATGAATCTTTTCTTGGGAAATTGAAACTTAGCCTAGTATTATATATTGCCTAACAATTACATCCTGAGAGCCTCCTTGTTGCTCAAATGTGGACTCTCTCTAAGCTAAACTCAGCATATAAATGCATTACCTTCACCCAGCATGGGGCATTACTCCCAGGGATGTGCCTCCCTGGCACTGAAAGATTATTACCAAGCACCAACCAGCAGTGCATCTGGAAAAAGACCTTGACTAAAAGGGAGAAATGGTAAAAAAAATAAATTAAAAAAAAGAGAGAGAGAGAGATTTTATGGCTAAGATATTTCAAAGTAGGTCTGGAGGTCATTCCAGAGGTTATGCTTATGCATGTTTCAGCAGGATCTCATTGACTGCCACAGTAAATAGTGCCTCAAACAGTGGGGCTTCTGAGGGCTCTAGAGACATCCAGACACTATAAGCAGGGCAGATAAGCTCAAGAATTTGGCACATTGTTATTGGGCCTTACTTTGGAATTTATGCTCTGGAGCATAACAGAGTTAGACTCATTTATAGGTTCTCTACACATGGCTCTTTGTCCCCTTTTATTTGAACCTATAATTAGCACTATGTTTAATAAATATATGTCCCAGAGACTTAAATATTTGGTCCATCCATGTGCCAGTTGAGCCCTAAATTCCAGCAGAGTTGCAAAACTTACTCTCCAGTTGATTGGACTCACACAGGACAACTAACAAGGAAATGATGATGGACAATGCCCATCCCAAGGAACAGAAGAGTGTCTGCAACTTCAAGCAAGATAGTTCCAACCATCTGCACCATGGGATCTAAGCCCCCTCTCAATTAGAAACTGTGTGTGAATCACCATCCCCAAATCCTCAAGATTGGAGAATGAACAATGGACTAAGGTAGACTTATTTCCTATAGATTTCCAATTCTAGCAATGGAAGAAGTCTTATCATTGATATAAAGGCAGTGGCCACCAGAGGTTCTGAATGATGGGACAGGGAAGAGTATGTGTATTATGGGAGCATTTTCAGGACATTAGCGTTCTCCTGCATGACATTGCAGTGACAGATAAGGGCATTGTGTATTTTGTCATAATCTACAAAATTGTGTGGGACAGAGAGTAAAATATAATGTGAACTGTATACCATGGTTAGTAACAATGCTCCAATATGTGTTCATCAATTGTAACAAATATACCACACTAATGAAGATGTTGTTAATGTGGGAAAGTGTGGGAGGGCTAGGGAGTGGGGCATATGCGAATCCCTTATTTTTTTATGTAACATTTATGTAATCGAAAGCTTCTTTAAAAATAATTAAAAAAAAAAAAAAGACTATGGCTTTGATTCGACCACGTCAGTAAAGCGTGACTCGGATTGAGTCCCCGCACCCTTGATGGGCCAATATAAATGGACACTCACTCAAGAAGACACCCAGGAAGAGAGAAAGTTCCACAGATGACAGAGGAGAGAACGTTCTCATGTGACAGAAAGAGAAAGGATCAACAGCTAAAGAACTGGGAAGAGATGAGCTATTTGCCTGATAGCCTACAGAGGAGAGACCAGGCAGAGATCAGCCACCATCTGGCTTCATGTGGCAACTGACTTTGCTAAGAGGGCAATCTTGAGTGGGACTCTTTAGGGCCTTGTGACTGTAAGTTTTAACCCCAAATAAAAGCCAACAGATTTCTAGTACTTTGCATCAGCACCACTGTGGCAGACAAATATAAGCCGCTTAGGGTTTTCCTCTCTGTTTTTGAACAAAAAGTAGCTCAATTTATTTTTGTACAAGGCCCCCTCCCTCCAACCATTATTAATTGGTGACCCCTGTGCATTGTCTCAGGAACTGAGAAAGATTCTGACAACACAGGTGCTGACATCTTGCCAGTCTCATTTTCCTGCTGATGGTGGATGCAAAAGTGCTGGACAGTTTTGTGGTTTTCAGTAAAATGAGGAAATCACAAAATAAAAGATTGATTTATTTGATTATATACACGTTTTAAAATGTCATATACTCAAAGTGTAACTTGAAACTAAAATTTCACTTGGAAATTGTCAGTAAAGCATTTGTCAAAAAAGGACTTAATATATTTGATGCATAAAAGCTTTGTGAAAATTGGATTATCTGTTCTTACTGACACTCCATTCACTTTGGCATATTGACAGTCCCTTCTTTTGGAAACACTTTTCCCCATGTCTTCAGTGTCAATAAATCCTCTGGTTTTCCATAAATGTTTCTGTGTAGTTCTTTCAGCCTGTGTTTCTTCTTTGTCTCCTGTGTGCCAAAGGCCCTAGGTTCTCAGGAAACATGTTGATCAAAGCAATCCCTCTTCTCTCCTCATGGAGCTTACCTTTTAGCAGAATGTAATTGTCTTGGACATTCTTTTAAAAACTGGACTGGAATGCAGACAATGGCTGTAACTCACCCTCAATCTCCTCAGAGCCCCTGGAGAGCCAAGTTACATTGCCATAGGATGGTCTGAAAATGGCCATAGTTCCCCATTGTGGAAGTAAACAAACAGCCCCCAAATGAGAAGACAAGTTTATTTATTCAGAGGTTGCAGTAGCAAGGGAGTCAGTCACCATCACTAGCCTTGTGCAGATAATCAAAGGCAGTGAGAGGAATGGGAAATAGTTTTGTGGAGAAAAGAGAAGGCTTTGGGTATGTCCTGGTTGGAGGCTGCTGGCATGACAAAGCTGAGGATGACTGACTGGATTAGTGGCATCCAATCTGAATGAATACAGGAGCATATTTGGCTTACTCCAGGGGGGCCTTTCTTTGGAAGCAGAAAGAAAATATGAGGGAAGTTGTTGGTTATTGACCAAATCCTGGCTATTTGGGACCAGTTGCTACAGAGGTTTTGTTTTGGCTTACTGGGCTGGTTGCCGCAGATTGTGGGTCGGAGTTTCATTTTTATATATCGTCTGGCAATTGTCCGTCTGTATGTTCAGTCTCTCACCATCCTTGGCAACACTTGAAATAGATTTGTAGCTGTCAGCCATTGGAGTGGGCCTGTGTTTATTATTCTCTTGGTTTTGTTTCTTTGTTTTCAATTCTCTGATAATAAATGAAGTTGGAACACTTTCAAAGTGCTCAACATTGGTCTAAATGAACTGGGAGAAATGGACACATTTACATATGAACCAACTTTGGTATTTGAATAAAAAAGTGAAATCTAAAAGGAACACATCTCTTGGCATGCATATGCAGGCATTTCTTCATTTCAACGTCCTTCCTGATGAGTTTTGTTTGATAACCCAAGGTCTTGTTGGCTCCTAGCATGTCTTGTTCTACATGCCTCTGGGAGCAAAGTCAAAGGAAACTTCTGAAATGGGTAAAGAGTATGAGCTTTACATTTACATTTCTTCAAACAAGCTAAAATCTCCCAGATCAGAGCTTTACATTTACATTTCTTCAAACAAGCTAAAATCTCCCAGATCAGTGCTTAACCACCGGGTCTTCCTGACAGGAGGCTGTGTTCTTTCAATTTGGCAAGCTTTGGTCCTCAGCTCAGATGTCACCTTACAGCTTTTACCGAGGAATCACATGCTGAGGAGCAAGATGACAAAAGTGTTTATTTGGGGTATTAGAATTGCAATATGGGAGCAGAGATTCAGGTAGCAACGCAAACTGTGTCCTTTCTTTGTGATTCTAAGCAAGGGTTTTCAAAGAAAATGAAAAAGATTGGATAAGTTGTTTGTAAAGAATTATGACTGGTGGATAACTGGGGCTTTCCAAGTGTCCTCTAAGTTAAACAGTTTACTAATTTCTTTATATTGCAGTTGTCTCATGGCATCCACATGTCCTCAGGAACATTGTTGCTTTTGGTTGTGCATACTTTGACAGTTCATGATATCTGGCTGAAGCATACATTGGAGTAACTTCCTGAATGCCCTCCCAGCTCCATTTTTAATCTCTTAGTAATATTAATTCCATTTTGTTTTATCTTCTGTCCCACAGCAGTGTTTTCAAACTTGCCTGCAGTTAGAATCACTGGGCAGCTTTTACAAAATCCCTAGATGCACTCCATACTGAGTAAAGAAAACTCTCCAAGGTTGGATCCAAATATCAGTATTTTTTTTTAACTTCTCAAGTTATTCTGAATGCAGCTAAGTTGAGAACTGGGACCTACAGGCACCTATGTTGGGGGCTTTTGTATTATGGGGTCCATAGTAATGAAGTAGATTAGAGTCTATTAAAGTAGTGCTTGGAATACAGGGGGGTGCGGTGGTTGTAGGCCTGGTGGCAGAAACCTAACATAAGTCACCATACTGTGGATTCACAATCTCTTTCTCACTGCCCTAAAATAAGCCAGTGCATGAACTGGGATTCTTTCAACTGAGGGGGAGACTGTGTTCCTCTGAGAATACATTCTGCACTGTAGCCACCAGTACATAGCATGAATCTTTTACCAAGCTCTCATGTGGCCATTTACTTTGGAGACTATACATTTACACTGGGAGAAAGAAAATATATAAATCTTTCTGTTGATTTTAGATTCTCACTTGTCATTGATGCCACTGCCCAGAGGCCTAAAATGTGGCCATCATCCCCTGGTCAGAGTAGGGGACTCTTGCACTGACTCTGTTTCAGAGTAGATCCACTGGTGAAGTGAATGCAACCTGTGGCTATTTCCAAAACCAGGAATACAGAGTTGAGGGAACATGCATATGGTCTCTTCAATCTGTTGAATAGAGCTACTATATTAAAAAGAACCAGAAAATAGCCCTTATAACTGCTCTCCCAAAGCAATAATGTGTCCCAGGAGAAACTGTACAGATCAGTGCCACTAGCAAGGACTTGAAAGTTGCAGGAGTGATTCCTATTACATCCTCATTGAATTTAACTCTGGCTGGTGAATAGCCAGATGGGTCTTGGAGAATCACAAAAGTATCACAAACTTTATCAGATGGTGATAGTGTTCACAGCTCTGTTCCAGATGTGGTATCTTTACTGGAGTACAACAACACAGTACCCCGGTACTAGGTACACAGCTCCTTAGCAAGTATACCCCCCTCCATTTGCAAAAGTAAGGAAAAGCAGACAAATTTTGCATTTATGTGGAAGAAGATCAGAAATACTTAACTCTCTCACTCCAGACTATGTGATAATATAGTCTGGAGGTAACTATATTATCTTGATACCCCATGGAAAATAACACTTTTCCATTACATTGACGACATTATGCTAAATGGGCCTGGTGAGTAAGAAGTAGCAATCTCTGGGATATCCTGGTAGGAAACATCCATGGCAGATAGTGGGAGGCAATCCTGCAAAAGTTCACGGAACTTCCAGATCAGAGACGATTCTAGAGGTACTGTGGTCTAGGTTATTTTAATGTGTTCCCTTAAAGGTGAGACGTATTGTTGCACCTTGTACCACCTTTCGTGGAAGAAATGCACAATGCTTAACAAGCCTCTTCAGCATTTGGATATAAGTTATACCATATTTGAATTTGCTGCTCCAATCTGTTTCCCTGGGTAGCCCATAGGCTGCTAGAATTAGTGGGGTCTGGGTTAACAGAATGCTCTGTGGCAGGTCTGACCCATGGTACAAACAGATTTGTCCCTTGGGTCTTATGATCCATTAAGCCCAGTTGTAACAGAAATGCCTGTGCAATGAGTAATGCTGTATGAAGTCTCTGTGTAACCCCACAGAAGAAACAGTCCCAGACCCCATGGGTTTTGTGGTAAGGCAAGTCTTCTTCTATTAGGTTGGTGCAAAAAGAATTGCGGTTTCGGACCGTGAATTTCAAGTCATTATAACTAGACTCAAACACACCTTTATTAATCAAAATAGGAGCCATTACAATCAACACATTTTGGCCAACAATAAATAAATTTGTTTATTCCTATAGCATAAAAATCCTTGCTTCAGGATTCGACAAACTCTTGGAAAGCATTTTCCGCATCCTGCTGGTTGTGGAAGCATTTTCCCTGCAAAAAGTTGTCGAGATGCTTGAAGAAGTGATAGTCGGTTGGCTAGAGGTCAGATAAATATGGTGGATAAGGCAAAACTTCGTAGCCCAATTCGTTGAACTTTTGAAGCATTGGTTGTGCGATGTGTGGTTGGGCATTGTCGTGGAGCAGAATTGACCCCTTTCTGTTGACCACTGCTGGCTGCAGGCATTGCAATTTTTGGTGCATTTCATCAATTTGCTGAGCATACTTCTCAGATGTAATGGTTTTGCCAAGTTTCAGAAAGCTGTAGTGGATCAGACTGGCAGCAGACCACCAAACAGTGACCATGACCTTTTTCTGGTGCAAGTTTGGCTTTGGTTAGTGCTTTGGAGCTTCATCTAGGTCCAGCCACTGAGCTGCTCATCACCGGTTGTCATACAAAATCCAGTTTTCGTCACGTCACAATCCAATAGAGAAATGGTTCATTGTTGTTGCGTAGAATAAGAGATGACACTTCAAAACGACGATTTTTTTTATTTTCGGTCTGCTCATGAGGCACCCACTTATCAAGCTTTTTCACCTTTACAATTTGCCTCAAATGACGAACGATGGTAGAATGGTCGATGTTGAGGTTTTCAGCAACTTCTCGTGTAGTTGTAAGAGGATCAGCTTCGATAACTGCTCTCAATCGGTTAACTTCCGAAGGCCAGCGACTTTGGTCCTCATCTTCAAGTCTCTCATTTCCTTTGCAAAACTTCTTGAACCAGCACTGCACTATACGTTCATTAGCAGTTCCTGGGCCAAATGCGTTGTTGATGTTGCAGTTGTCTCTACTGCTTTACAACCCATTTTAAACTCAAATAAGAAAATCACTTGAATTTGCTTTTTGTCTAAAATCATTTCCATAGTCCAAAATAAAATAAACAACAAGTCATTAGCAAAAATACATAAAGCGAGAAATGTATATTAAAATGTTGTATAACATAATCACATTTAAGAATGAATTCCAATATTAAACAGCAGATTTCAACAATGCAAAACTGTAATTACTTTTGCACCAACCTAATACTAATGGCTATACTCCATTAATACACAGCTCTCAGCTCGGGCCCTAGTAGAATCTAAATGCCTGGTTATGGGACAGCAAGAAAACCCATAGCGTCCTGTGTGTGATCTCTTCCACTGGATCAGGATATTGGATGAGTGTAATGCTATCCCTTTGGCAACTGGAAGGATAAACACTGGACCAGTCCTGAGCAGGATCAGAAGCACAAGTAACCTGCATGAGCAGGTGTATCAGACTCCCACAGTACTTGCATCTACTACTTGGATTCTTTCCCTCAACTCACCCTATTTACCTGATAGGAAGTTCACTAAGCTTGTTACCATAGGAGGGAAAACGCACATTTCTGGTTTATCATTGGGGCTGCAGCTGGAAATGGGTGGCTGCTGTGTTATAGCCCACTCAAGGCACCGTCAGGCTATGGCGAAGGGAAATCTCTCTTTAGGGTGTTATATTTTGTTTCTCCCCTCTTTGTGAGAGTAAAGATACCCTAACTATAGATTGTACTGATTCAGGCCAGTAGCATGGCATAGGAAGAATAAGTTTAGAAAACTAGTGACGAGAAGGTCTAGGGGAGAGAAATATGGGTAGACTCCTAGGAATGGGCACAGATTGTGAAGATGTGAATGGCCCCAGATTATAGGAGATTGGGTGGTAGGGAGAGATTGCATTTGGTTTTTGTTACCCAGGTTGTGCATGACATGATCTAGCCACGGCAGAGCCCCTCTCCCTAAGACACAATACCTAGTGGGTGGTGTTTTCCTACCAGTTTCTTAGCAACACCCCCACACCTTTCAGGATTGAGGGTGGTAATGGCTCAAAACATTTACTGGTGCCTCAGAACGTCATTGTCCCTGTTCATTTACCCTGCCTTCACCCATTCCTTCTGTAGAAGTTTGGTATTGTTTATGAATTCCAAAAGTAGATATTGGATTGTGTTTGTAAACTGGTCTGTTTATCTGGGTGTATTAGGTTGTATTAGATTCAGAGGTTTCAATTTTACTTTATTAAATCATGATTAGGGCTTTTATTTGACCATGTCATTAGGGTGACTCAATTTGACTCCCTACCTCTTTGGTGGGAATAAAACAGATTCTCACACACAGGTAGACACACAGAAGCAGATACACAGTCAGACAGAGTGCTCTATAGACATGGCCCTGGGAAAAGAGATGAGCCTGATAGTCTACAGCTGACCTTGTGAAGAAAACAGAGCAACTGAGTCCGGAAAGAAATGAGCCCCGGGGAAAGGGAGGAGCTTATGCCTGCCTACTGCTGATTTCAAAAGAAGTTTAGACAATGGAACCTC
>PVKH010040784.1:0-11020 GCA_004027955.1 Chaetophractus vellerosus
ACAAAAAAAAAACAAATAGAATGTAAATGGAGTTGTAAAAGACATAGCAGACAGTGGGAATGCTGGCACTGCTGCTATGCAACAGTCTATAGATATTCAGCCTAGGGAAATTAAGAAGGGTAATTGCAGCAACAAAGATGAGAAAAGTGATAGTGATGAAAAGGATGAAAATGTTCCAGAGGAAGTAACACCAGCCAAAGTAATCATATTAAAGGAACTCTTGGAAGGATTTCACAACATGGAAAGTGCAAAGGATAAAACATTGGAGGTTGATGCAAACTTAGAAAGGAGTATGATAATTCACCATGGCAGAGGAAACATGCTGGCTCCATATAATAAATTATACAATGAAAAGAAGGCAAGCATTTTTCAAACTACTCATTATAATGTTTTCTTACATAGAAATAAAATACTTTAATTCTCAATAATTCTAGTGTTTTAAATTAAATGAGTACTTAAATAAGTAATAGTTTTAATAACATTTCATTTTCCTATATGGCAGTAAGAAGGTTTATAATATTTTGACAAAAATTTTTAAGTCATGGAATAGTCATTATTTTTCCCATTGATTATTACTAAGATCATTTTCTATGGTTTAACTTTACAGTCATTTTCATAGTCCCACATACTGTGCAAAGCAAGGACTGCCTGTATTTAGTATGTCAGATGGTAATAAGTACTAAGGAAAAAACTAATCAGGGTAAGAGGAATTGTGACATAAGGGTGAAAGGGAAAATTAATATTCTGTACAGCGTGGCTTGGGAAATGTGCTTTTAATAAAGTGACATTTGGACAGAGAGAAAGAAGGGAGAGAGTGAGTCACCAGATATGTCAGGGAAGAAGTAGAAGAGTTATATGATCAGACTTACAGTTCCAAAAATTATTCTGCCTTCTTTAGGAGCCAAGGCTGAAAGAGAGCAGCCAGTTGGAGGCTTTAGCAATGATCCAGGAAGAGATGATGGTGGCTGGGACCATGAGTAGCGGAGGAGGTCAGAAGTGCACAGCTTGTGAATATAACTCAGTGATGTGTTGGAGTAGCTTGTTCCATCTCATGAGAGCAAATTGTTAAAATTTCAGGAATCTTGCAATCTTGCTGTTCAACTGTTGGTAGCTTGAAATTTACCCACATTGAGAGTATTTACACCACAGAAATTAGCAAATGCTACAAATCAGGCTTTCTTTTTTCCTTCAGGGTGTCAGTTGTTAAACATTTACCAATGAATATAAGAATATTTACAAATGGATGTAAGCATTTTGAAGGCAGATTAGAATATGGAGTAGAAACAAAAAAGAGAAGTAAATATGACCACAAGGCTTTAGACTGTCATGGAAATTGTACAGCATGAGCAATAGTGTTGAGAAAGATGCAGGATGTGATGATTAGGCTAATATGTCAACTTGGCCAGGTAATTGTACCCAGTTGTTTGGTCAAGCAAGCACTGAGCTAAGTGTAATACAAGGACATTTATGGACTTTAGTCATCAGTGAGTTTATTGCATAGATGGCTGATTACATCTACAGTCAACCAAGGAGATTGCTGTCAGCAATGAGGGATGTTTTATTCAATCAGTTGAAAGCTTCAAAAGGGGAAGTGATTTCAGCATTCAGAGATAATTTTCCAGCTTGATTTCCCAATGTCTCCTGGGAACTTATCAAGGACTTTTATCAGAGCCCCTGGTTTGTAGCCTGTCTGTGGAATTGGACTTCTGCAACCCCATGGTCATGTGAGATAATTTTATAAAATCTTATACTATTTACAGATATCTCTTGTTGATTTATTTAGCTAGAGAAACCTGACTAATACAGATTGGTACCAAGAGTGGTTCTTGAGGAACATAATCTTAAACATGGGATTTATGAAGTGGCCCTGGAAGTTCTGCAATTGGCTGTTTACTCTAATTGGACTCAAGGGTACTAATGACTCCCTTTCCAATAATCAAGAGGGCCACTAACAGTCCATGGCATGAGTTGGCAATGGAGATACACAAAATATCATCACTGGATTCCCCTACTTCTGTGCTTATAAGAGGCAAGAGACTGGGTGAGAGTGCTTTCAACACCTAACAAAGTTTTGTGAAATCAAAATCTTGTTTCATGCAGCCACAGACTTGAGATCTCTGAAAACCAGACTCAGAGTCTTATTGTGTGAGTAGCAGAGTTACAAAGGAAACTAAAATCTCAACCTCACAGGGTGTCTGCTGTTAAAGTGAAGGCATTGATTGGAAAGGAGGGGAACCCTGAGGATTGGGATGGAGACATATGGGATGATGATGATATTGGTGGGGACATTGGAACTCTAAATTCTGCTGAGACTTTACCAGATAAACCTGTGATAGCCTGCCCTAGGAGACCACACAATGTCAACCTTGTATCACCCAGCCTCCAGCCTGCCCCAGGGAGACCGGACCTCCTTCCAGCCCTGAGGTGGGTACCAGCCAAACTAAAGCCTGCACTGCCTAGCCTCTGGCCTGCCCCAGGGAGCCTGAACCTCCTCCCAGCCCTGAGTAGGTACCAGCCAAACTCTAGCATGTGCTGCCCAATCTCCACCATGCCCTGAGAAATCTGCCTTCCAACCCCTGCCTGAAGAGACTAACCATGTCTCACCAGATGAAAATGCAAAGGAATGCCCTGAAGTCAGTAGCTTGTAAGGCATTTCTAATCCTTCTCCTTACCCACCCCCACCATCCCACTTTTCTTCAAGACCTACGACTAGACTAAAATCACAACAAGCCCCCAAAGATGAAATACAAAGTGTGACACATGAGGATTTATGCTATACTCTAAAAGCACATGATTTTTCCAACTTATATAGACAGAAATCAGAGGAATGTGTGTGGGAATGGATAATAAGAGTATGGGATAATGGTGGGAGGAATATTAAGTTGGACCAGGCTGAATTTATTGATATGGGCCCACTAAGCAGAGATTCTGGATTCAGTGTTGTAGCTTGAGGGGTTAGAAAGGGCTCTAACAGTTTGTTCATTTGGCTGGCTCAAACATGGACCAAAAGATGGCCTATAGTGCCTGAGGTTGAGATGCCTGATTTACCTGGTATACTGAAAATGAGGGGCCCCAAAGTTTTAGAGAGATTGGAATGCTGGAATGGATTTTCCATTTAAGACCTGCCCACCCACCCTAGGAATGTCCAGAGGACACACCTTTAACCAGGGCTATGAGGAATAAATTTGTCAGACTAACTCCATCTTCCCTGAAAAGCTCTGTGGCTGCTCTTCTCTGTAGTCCAGAAATTACTTTAGGAACTGTTGTAATGGAACTAGAATCCTTAAATATTATGGGGATGATCAGATCTTGGGCGAGTAATAGTCAAGTATTGGCAGTTAATCGCCAAAGAAAAGGTGGGCGTGGCTACTGCAATGAAAGGAAGACCTAAAGCAGCAATTAGAAGAGTGAGTTGCATAGAGTTATGGCATTGGCTAATAGATCATGGGGTACCTAGAAGTGAAACAGATGGGCAGTCTACTAAATTCCTACTTAATCTGTATAAGCAGAAGTGTTCTAGGTCGAGTGAGCAAAACCCTAACTTGAATTACAGACACAGAGAATCACAGCCCCTTAATCAATTCCCAGACTTGAGACAGTTTACAGACCCAGAGCCCCTTGAATGAGGATCTCATTTGAGAAGGATCCTATCATACTACCAAAAATATATATGGTTAATCTTCCTTCCACCTTTCTCCAAAGAGACCTACAGCCTTTCACCAGAGTAACTGTGTATTGGGGAAAAGGAAATGATCAGACATTTTAGGGATTATTAGACACTGTCTCAGAAGTGATATTAATTCCAGGAGACCCAAAACATTACTGTGGTCTACTAGTCAGAGTAGGGGTTTATGGAAGACTGATGATTGATGGAGTTTTAGCTCAGATCCATCTCGCAGTGGGTCCAGTAGATCTCTGGACCCATCCTGTGGTTATTTCCCCAGTTCCAGAATGCATAATTGAAATAGACATACTCTGTAACTGGCAGAATCCCCACATTTGATCTCTGACTTGTGGACTGAGGAAAGACCAAGTGGAAGTCCCTAGAACTGCCCATACCTAGCAAAATAGTAAATCAAAAGACTACTGGAATCCTGGAGGGATTGCAGAGATCAGTCCCATGATCAAAGATTTGAAGGTTGCAGGGGTGGTGATTCCCACCACACCCCATTCAACTCTCCTATTTGGTCTATGAAGAAAAGAGATGGATCTTGGAGGATCACAGTAGATTATCATAAACCTAACCAGCTGGTGACTCCAATCGAAGCTGCTGTCCCAGATGTGGTATCATTACTTGAGCAAATCAACATGTCCTCTGGTTCCTGGTATGCAGCTATTGATCTGGCAAATGCTTTTTTCTCAATTGCCATTAGTAAGGACCACCAGAAACAACTTTCAGCTGGCAAGGCCAGAAATATACCTTCACTGTCCTGCCTCAGGGATATATCTACTTTCCAGCTCTATGTTATAATATTCTCTGCATGGAACTTGATCGTCTCTCCCTCCCACAAGACATGACACTGGTCCATTATATTGATGATATAATGTTAATAGGACATAGTGAGCAAGATGTAGCAATGCCTCTACACTTATTTCTAAGGCATTTGCATGAAAGAGGATGGGAGATAAATCCAACAAAAATAAAGGCATGAAATTTCTAGGTGTCCAGTGAAGCAGGGCATGTTGAGATATCCCTTCTAAAATGAAGGATAAGCTGCTGCATCTGGCCCCTCCTATGATCAAAAAAGAGCACAATGCTTAGTTGGTCTCTGGATTTTGGAGACAGCACATTCCTCATTTGGGTGTACTACTCCAGGCCATCTATTGAGTGACCAGAAAAGCTGCTAGTTTTGATTGGGGACTGGAAGAAGAGGAGGCTCTGCAACAGGTCCAGGCTGCTGTGCAAGCTGCTCTACCGCTTGAGCCATATGATCTGGCAGATCCAAAGGTGCTGGAAGTTTCAGTGGCAAATAGAGATGCTGTCTGGAGCCTTTGGCAGATTCCTTGTGGCAGTTTAATATTTTTTATGGATTCTAAAAAGAGATATAGATTATGTTTGTAAACTGATCTGTTCCTCTGGGCATGATAGCCCTTTGATTGTATTAGATTCATCTGAAACATCTGATTAACTTATGTTAAGATTAGGGTTTTGATTCAACCAAGTCATTAGAGTGTGACTCAATGTTGAGTGCCAGCCCCCTTGGTGGGCTGATTAAATAGACTCTCACACAGAAGTAGATACACAGAAAAGAAGAACACAGAGGAAGAGAGACAGCTCATTAGATATGGCAGAGACCCTGAGAAGAGAGATGAGCCTGATAGTCTACAGCTGACCTTGTGAAGAGACCAGAGCAGTAAGCCCAGAAAGAAAGAAGCTCCAGGGAGGGAGACCAGCCTTGTGCCAGCCTACAGCTGAGATTGGAAGAAGCTGGGATCATGGAGCCTTAAGAGGAAGAAGGAAGGCTGGATCCTTGCAGACATCGCCTGCCATCTTACGTCAAAATGTAGCAACAGACTTTGGGTGAGAAAGTACCCTTTATGGTACCTTGAACTGGACTCTTTAGGGCCTTGTGACTGTAAGCTGTTACCCCAAATAAATACCCTTTTTAAAAGCCAACAGAGTTCTGGTACTTTGCATCAGTACCATTTTTGGTTGACTAATACACCTCTATAGGAGAATCACAATGCAGACCTTTAGGATTTTGGAGCAAAGCCCTGCAATCTTCTGAAGAAAACTACTCTCCTTTTGAGAAACAGCTTTCGAACTGTTACTGGGCCTTAGTAGAGACTGAACGCTTAATCATGGACCATCAAGTTACCATGAGACCTGAGGTGCATATCATGATCTGAGTATTGTCTGACCCACCAAACCACAAAGTTGGGTGTGCACAGCAGCACTCCATAATAAATGGAAGTGATATATACAAGATAGGGCGGAGCGGGTCCTGAAGGTACAAGTCAGTTACATGAGGAAGTGGCCCAAATGCCCATGGTCACCACCACTTCCACATTCCCTTCTCTTTTCCAGCCCATAGCTTTGGCCTCTTGGGGAGTCCCTTACAATAAGTTGACTAAGGAAGAGAAAATTTGGGCCTGGTTTACAAATGGTTCAGCATGATATGCAGGTACCACCTGAGAGTGGACAGATGCAGCACTGCAGTCCTTTTCTGGGATGTCCCTGAAGGACAGTGGTGAGGGCAAATCCTCCCAGGGGGCAGAACTTCGAGCAGTGCACCTGGTTGTTCATTTTGCTTGGAAGAAAAAATGGCTGGAGTTTTTTTGTACACTGATTCATGGGCTGTTGCTGATGGTTTGGCTGGATGTTCAGGGACTTGGAAGGAACATGATTGGAAAATTGGTGACAAAAAGGTCTTGGGAAGAGGTATGTGGATAGATGTTTCTTAGTGGAAAAAACATGAAAATATTTGTGTCCTATGTGAATGTTCACCAGAGGGTGACTTCAGCAGAGGAAGATTATAATAATCAGGTGGATAAGATGACCCATCCTGAGGCTAATGCTCAGCCTCTTTCCCTAGCTACTCCTGTCATTGTCCACTGGGCTCATAACAAAGTGGCCATGGATGTAGGGATGGAGGTCATGCGTGGGCTCAGCAACATGGACTTCCCCTTACCAAAACCAGCTTGTCTATAGCCACTGCTGAGTGCCCAATCTGCCAGCAGCAGAGACCCACATTCAGCCCCTGATATGGCACCATTCCCTGAGGTGATTAGCGTGCTACCTGGTGGCAGGTTGATAACATTGGACCACTTCCATCATGGAAGGGAAAGTGACTTTTTTAAACTAGAATAGATACATACTCCCGATATGGGTTTCCATTACCTTCAATGCAGTGCTTCTTCCAGAACTACCATCCATGGACTTACTGAATGTCTTATCCACTGCCATGGCATTCCACACAGCATTGTTTCTGGTCAAGGAACCCATTTCATGAGCAAATGATGTGCAGGAATGGGCACATGCTCATGGAATTCGCTGGTCTTACCATGTTCCCCAACATCCTGAAGCTACTGGATTAATAGTACTGTGGAATGGCCTTTTGAAGACTCAATTACAGTGCCAACTAGGTGGCGATACCTTGCAAGCCTGGGGCAATGTTCTCCAGGAGGCTGTGAATGCTCTATATCAACATCCACTCTATAGGGCTGTTCCTCCCATAGCCAGGATTCATGGGTCCAGGAATCAAAGGGTGGAAATGGTAATAGCACCACTTACTATTACCCCTAGTGATCCACTAGGAAAATTTTTGCTTCCTGTCCCTGCAATCTTAAGCTCTGCTGGTCTACAGGCCTCAGTTCCAAAAGAAGGAGTGCTTTTACCGTAGAACACAACAGTGATTTCATTGAAGTGGAAGTTAAGACTGCCACCTGGCCACTTTGAGCTCCTTTTATCTCTGAATCAACAAGAAAAGAAGGGAATTATTGCACTGGCTGGAGTGATTGACCCTGACTATCAAGGGGAAATAGGACTGCATCTATGTAATGAGGGTAAAGAAGAGTTTGCCTACGGGAACCGGCTGTGGCTCAATTGGTTGGACTCTGGTTTACCACATGGAAGGCCCTGGGTTTGGTTCCCGGGGCCTCCTGGTAAAGGCAAGCCGCCACATGGTGAGCTGACACAGCAAGGGGAGACAAGCAGACACAGAGAAATGCAAAGCAAATGAATACAGTGAGCACAAACAGCAAGGGGGCGATATATAAATAAATAAAAATAAAAAATCTTAAAAAAAAAAAAAAAGAAGAGTTTGCTTGGAATATAGGAGATCCCCTAGGGTATCTCTTAGTGCTGCCATGCCCTGTGATTAAAGTTAATGGAAAATGGCAACAACCCATTCCAAGCAGGACTAAAAATGGCCCATAATCTTCAGGAATAAAATTTTGGTTCACCCCACCAGGCAAAGAACAATGGCCAGTTGAGGTGCTTGCAGCCAATCCAAGGTGTCTAAACATTACTTTAAAAAATGGATTCCTTTTGTCCCAAAGGAGCCCCACTTTTCAAATAATCTAGAGATTTTCTCCAAGGGAACCACTTCCCAGTTGTGCATCATTCTGACCCCCTCTGGCCATTTTCTCCATAGAACCGCTAGGACTTGGAAGATACCCCTTAAAATTCCTAGATTAGTCCACCTCCTACAGGATCTCACACTCTTCTGGGGCGTTGGGAACCTCTTAGAGAGTTCCATGAGACTCCTGAGGAGAGTGGAGGAGATATGTCACCTTCTCTTCACTCAAATGGGTCCTGACACTATGTGATACATGGGAGTTCCTGGGTTGGACCCTCCTGTGGACCTTGCCCCTTCCTTTTTGTCCTGTTCCCCCTCCTTGAAGCCCAAACCACCTCAACAACTTAGAGTCAGAGCATCTGCTTCCTGTGGACATAGATGACAGAGACACCTACTTCCAGCAGCACCTTTTAGCCTAGGAGGATAGTTACCGGAAGTGTAGTACATGGCTCTGGGCCTGGAAATCAAGGGGTAGGAGGAGTTGTTAGAGGAGTTACATGAGAGTCCATTCCCAGGGCCTCCACTTACTCCATCTGAGGCCACCTGACCCCATCAAAGCTCTGAACCTTTGAACCTGTGCCCAGGGCACAGAATGAGGTTCCTCATTCTCATTCACATCCTTCTCAGACTCTAAGGATACTCCTACTATCACTGTATTCAGTGATGCGTAAGTATGGCACCTGTTTACTTAGTTTATCCTCACAATTCTTTGGGGCAGGTATTATTATCCCCACTCTGATGAGGAAATTGAGCACCTGAAAGTTTAGGGCAGGTCACCAGATTAGTGGGATCCAAAACCTAGGGAAGCCCATTCCTGTACAGACCCCGTTTCCAGTTAGGTGGAAACCACAGACCCCTTACTAACTCCACACTATACTGTGTATTATTTAATAAATATATCACACCTGCACCAACACGTCCCACAAGAATAATGTTTTTTTTTTTTTTTTTTAATTTCAATTCAAGCTCACGGACCCCTTGTTAAGAAGCTCTGCCTTAGGATGATCCTTGAGTCCCTCTGGGCTACAAGAATGGGCATCAACATGGCATGCAGGTGGATTGAGGCTGGGTTTCATCATGGGAGTTTCATGGCTGCTCTGCTTAGCATCAGTGTGGAGCTGGATGATCTCCATGCTAACCACTAATCTGGTAACTGGCAGGGACTACTAGGAATCAGACTCTAGGCAAGTCAGGCCCTGGAGTGGGACCCAGGGGAGTAGCCTTGTTGGGGTAAAGCTGGGGCACATGTGTGAGTATCTACCGTGGAAGAACTCAGACAAGTTGACTGTCCCACGGAGAGGGTTCTGCAAAGTATCTTGGGCCACCTTGCAGATGACCTGGGAAAGGACATCCCCTGGGCTCAGATGCACTTGTGTGTGGCTGGAGATGATGTAGGAGATGCTGTCATCTGGTGAGATTACAGTGATCTGGAAGGCTGGGAGCACATTCCCATTTTTGAAACCATGTCAGTGTGACATTCCTCGGGGAGAAGCTATGGGACTTGCAGGTGAAGTTCACGGTCTGCCCATATATGGTGCTTGTGGAGATTGAGACCACAGTGGGGAGAGGGTTTGACTATAAGAAGGAGCATTTAAAACAGTAAGCAGGATTGCAATGACCAGTAATGAAGTGCAAAACACTGGTAAGACTCTCCACCTGATTTTCACATCCTTCTAGGGAGGAGGGTGTTGTTCTTCCCATTGTACAGAGGAGGAAGCAAAGGTGCAGAGAGGGATAAGTGTCAGGGTTGAGATGGAATTCCAGGCCTGAGTTCAAAGCCCCGCTGTTTTTCTTGGTCGCAGGAGATTTGCCACCATGTCTGTGCAGGAACAGGATGACTGAGGCTCCCTCTGTATTGACTTTTCTCAGCTGGCCTCTCCTGAAACCTTAATATTTCGGAGTGAGCTTTCACAGGAGCAGATGCAGGGGAGGAAGAGGCACAGTGGGGCTGGTGGGAGGGCTTGAACCAGCTGCCCAGCCCAGCCCTGCCTGGACCCTGGAGCTATGTGGCTGGTTGGCTCTTCTGTGAATAAGAAGGCATGGGGTGGCATGGGGGGTAGGGATTCCTTATGCCCATGTTTGCTGTAAGGATGAAATGAGGCAATTCAAACATTTGTATTTTAGATAAAATGCAGGAAAGGCTCAACAAAAATAAAAAAACTGAGATCTACCCTTAAGACATATTTTATTTTTAGCCAGAGCTCTCCCTGCAGGCACTCATTAATTTACTCCAGTTTTCATTATTCCCACAAATTTTCTAGTAGGGGCTAGTCTGTATGGAACTCTGAATTTTAAAGGGAAGGACAAAAGAATGTTTATTCTGAAAATGCAGTCTTCTTTTGGGCCAGCTGTAGGTTGAAAATTGAGATCACTGATAACTGAGAAAGCCAAAGGTGGTTCATCTCTTCAGTCAGACTAAGCACGCACAAGCACTTCACTTCCTGGTTCCTGGGAGCAAATGCAAATTGGAGAACCAGAAGAATGTGGGCAGTTTCTTCCTGTAGATGGGTCTAAAGGAGCTCTTTTCATTTCTCCAAATTGCTAAGTCATTACCCTACATCCTCTATGGCTGTTGCCAGCCAGTACATATTACAAGCATCTGCATTTGTAAATATTTTCCTTGCTTCTTTTTTCAAAAGTTAATTTTATTTTATTTTATTTTATTTATTTATTTATTTTTTAAAGATTTATTTATTTTATTACATATCTCCCCTTCCCCCCGTTGCGGGGACACGCCGAGACTTGGTCACTGCGCAGGCGTGGCTTTCCCCGCTTGTGGGCGGCTTCTGCTTCCATCACAGCCGGCTTTTCAGTTCGCGGGTGGCTGGCTGTGCTCGATTTGCAGGCGACCTGCCCTGCCCGTGGCGGCTTTTGCCTGTCCGTGGCAGCTTTTTGCCCTGCCCACGGCGGCTCCGGCCCGCCCATGGCAGCTTGCCATTCTCAAGGCGGTCTGCCCGCTAGGAGAGGTCCCCGGGAACCGAACCCAGGGCCTCCCATGT
>PVKH010040785.1:0-11021 GCA_004027955.1 Chaetophractus vellerosus
GGGGTAAAAATAAGAGCTAATACAAAATATTTTAGATATGTTTGATTAAAATATACCACAAACATGATTCTTTTGTTTCTCATAATTAAGTAGTATGAATACAAAAATATATAAAAAGGAGGTATAGCAGAGCTGTTTTCTCTTGGATCCATTGCAGTGACATTCTCTGTGGATGAAGAGCTGATATTTGGCATACAATGATGAAAGTAGATGAGCCCATGCTGGTCTCTCTTCCTCTATTCTTGCCACATCCTTACTTCATTATCCAAAAAGCAATGAGATGATTTTACAACCCTGCTGGCTCTCAGAATAAAATCCAAACTCCATGCTGTGGTCTGCATAGTTTTGATATGATTGAAAACCTTTCTAGCCAATCTGACTTTTACTCCCACCACTCAGTTCTTCCTGTTGACCTTCCATTTTCCTCTGCCAAGAGTATTCTTCCTACTGATAGATCTCCTCATGGCTGGATTCTTCTCACTATTTCATTTTATGTGTATGTATTTACCTCCTTGTCGAGTTCTTACTCCAAGTATCTTCACTAACCTAGCCCTATTCTACTATACATCACCTTGTTTTGGTTTCTCCATGGCATTTCCTACCATGAGAATTTATCTAGTTGTTTATTTGTTTGTATGTTGTTCCTCTCCTTCTTTCATTCACTCTTTCTTTCCTGCCCTCCCTCCCTCTCTGTTTCCCTTTAATTTCCTTTTATTGAATATAAATATACATTTTTCGTAAGGATGAGCATGATCCATCTCCTTCATTGATGAATCTCTATCACCTGATAGGTTAACTGGAATGTTCCTGGTTCCTGACTCATGAGGGTTGCACAATAAATATTTTTTAAGTGAACTGATAGCTGCATCAACCATTACAGTGATATAATTTGATTTAATACACTATTGGTTTTTTGCTTACCATTCCAGCTTTTCCTAGATATATGATAGAACTGTGGGGAGTGATGGTGTGAGCAAGTATAGACCACTTGGTTTAATTATATTTTCTTGTCCATGTAACTGATTACATGTGCTTCTGACAGTAATGTTATTTAAGTAACATTTCAAATTCTTCACCCCTTCCCCATCCACCACATCACCTTAGAAAAGTTGTGGGTCAGATAATATGTCCTTCTGCCAAGAATACTTTGCCATTCCTGATAATATGGGATGATCAGAAAATGTTCAAATATATGCCGTAAGCCTGCTCCTGGCTGCCTCACTACCACCTCAATGACACTTATGTACATACATTTATTGTTTCTTATTCATATACATTCATTCTCTTTATGTACCCGCCTCCATTCTACCTTGAGTTTGCATCATTATTGAATTAATTAATAAGGAACAGATCCCTGAAAGGATTGGAATTACTGGACATTTGACAGAGGCTACCTGTATTTTGGGGAAAATAAATCCACAGTTTTCCAGATAGCTACTTAATTGTATCCTTTTTTTTTTTACTTTTATTATCATCTTATTATCAAGATTGCTTGTAATAATTGTCTCAGACAAGAATCATCAATAGATGCTAAAACGAGTATGTGAACATTTGATGGGTAAAAATATAGTCACATAGTTTCAGAGTGTCTCAAGGATACTTATTAATTACAAAGGGAAAGATGGGAACTTTCCCAGGTGGAGAAACCTGGCAGGCACCATATAGTCAAGCTATAAAAGTTAACATGACCAGTAACAGAACAGAGCGGTATCATGTGCCTCCTGGTAAGCTGCAAGGGGAAGAACACAACTCCATTTCTGTGGTATCCTGCCAAAAAAATTCATCATAGAACCTAACCATGAGGAAGCATCACAGAACCCCAACTTTACAGCATTATTAGTCTGTAAGTTTTTTTTTTAAGGTCAAGGACTTGAAAGACAAAGAAATATTGAGGTACGGTTACAGTTTAAAGGTGACTAAAGAGACATATCAATTCTATGGAATACATGATCTGGGATTTGCTTTTGCTCTTAAAGGACATTATTGGGCCAAATGATGGAATTTGAATAAGGTCTGTAATTTAGATAATTGTACTGAATACATGTTTATATCCAGATTTAGGTAGTTTTACTGTGGCTATCTAAGAGAATGTCCTGGTTTTTAGGAAATATACCATAAATTATTTAGTGTTAAATAAACATGTCTGCAACTTAATGTTAATGGGTTCAGGAAATAAGGTGTGTGCATGTGTGTTTGTGTGTATGTGTGTGTAAAGAGAGAGAGAGTGCAACAGAGAGAGATGATAGAAATGATAGAAGAAATGTAGTAAAATGTTAAACTTTGGGCAGTCTTGGGGAATTTGAGATTAGTTTAATCTTTGTATTAGTATTGCAAATTTTCTGATATTACCAAAATTAAGTCTTATGAAAATAACATCTAGTCAGTTTCTATCTATGTAATCAGAGGACAAAATAACCACAGTGAAGTGACTTCAAATCCTGATGTACCCTACAAAAGTTCTAAAATAGGTTTTTAAAAACACAGGGTATAATATTAAAGTTCTAAGTGTTTGCAAGCTAAATTGATAAGGAAATCAAAGTTTTTAAAATTTTTCCTTTGAAAACTTTGTAGGTCAGGTAGATACCTTATGAGTTATACTTTGAGAATGACATAAAAGTTAAATATTTTCCATGCAGCTGGTGACTGATGAATAACCTAAGTAAAATTCAGGTTCTGTTTTCTAAATTCTTTGATTTGAAAAAACAAAACAGGTTTGTAGCTTAAGAATAGGTTTACAAAAGCAATCATGCTGAATATATAATTCAATCTTCTTCAAGCCACTTTAATTTCTGAATAATGATGTTTTACTTATTTCTTGCACTGTGAGATTTTCCTCAGAGAGTTTCCAAATCTGAGCCTTCAGTTGAGTACCTTTTAAATAGCATTAACTTAAAAAAATGCATTTTTCCTTCCAGAAGATATATTGTTTCTCAAGTATGCTTTTTGGGTCATAAAATAAGAGGGACAAAGCAGAATTCATAATGGTTATTACATGGTATAAAATTCTAATAGCAGGTGTCCCTTATGGTCTTGGAATAGCTGGACTGTAATGTGGCAACCAGATTTGTAATGGCCTTAATATTGACCTTCCCTGCCACAGTACCTGTGGAAATCATTCTAACATGTTAAAATGTCTAGCATCTGAGGAGTACCTTTGTTTATGGGGTTGGATTCTTGCCATATCTTCAAATATAATAACTAGCATCCAATCCAAAATTACTGAAGCAGAAAAGTGAAACAGAGTGCATAATAAGTGTATGTTAGTCATTTAGTGTGTGCTTATTTTAAGCTCATTTGACTCCTTGTTTCCTTATTAAATCCATGCTAGCTCCTTTTATGGCCAATTTTTTTTTTACAATTATCACATAGTTGAGAGCCATTCTCAAATTCAATATATGAAGCCATGGCAAACCCTGAAAAATTATATATATATATATACACACACACATACACTGTATGGTTGAATTTGTATAAAATACTAGAATAGGTAACATAATCTGTAGAGCTAGAAATTAGATAAGAAATTCTTATAGGGGCAGGATATTGACTGAGAAGGGAAATAAGGAAACTTTCTGGGTTGATGAAAATATTCCATATCTTGATGGGATTGCGGATTGAACTGTGTGAATTAAGTTCCGTTCATTTTACTCTATATAAATTATACCTTCACAAAACTATTCCTTAAAAATGATTAATCCTTCAGAATATAGGTAGCCCATCCGTTGAAGAAGCTGCAATGTGTGAATTATTTGTCAAAGCCACGTATTCATGTGGGACTGTGCAGATAAACACACTGGCACACATGCCTTATATGTGGTACCGTATCTTCTACTGAGCAGTCTTCAAGAATGAGGCATAATGAGCTACAGTGTAGCCTTGGATTCCCAGATTTCTGAAATTCCTTGGAAATCATGTTAAAGGCCTCTTTTCAGAAACAAGGTGTGTGGGGGAGGAAATTTCCTCTTTTTTTGTCCAAAGTGCCCCTTAAGTTTAGTTTACTTCCTCCTCACTCACCCTCTGTGTCCCCAATCCTCTGCAGTAGACACTCACACTAGCCAGATACTCATTTAAAGTGATGTTATCCTTTTAAATTGACTGTGCGCAAAGAGATAGCACTTACATGATGCCATAACAAACCCAGCTCGTGCAAAGGCAGAACTAATTTTAAAACTCAAGTGTTATGTCTGGGAATTTTTAAAAAAATTATTAACCTCTGCTAGAACTCTTCTCTGCTGTCATACATAAATCAGAGGATTTTGAAAGAACTAGTCAAAGTGGCTGTTTCCTTCTAAGGCTATAATTTGGCTCCATGAATTATTAATTATTAGACCGGTATGGCATCAGTTCCTCAGAACCCAATATAAATGTAAAAGCCTCCCCTTATCAGTCATAATCTAAGAAGCCGCAGTAATATAATTCTTACCATTTACTGCTCTGTGGTATGTTGAAGGGATTTGGAATATTCAACCCACGAAACTTTTTGAAATAAAATACGAGGTAAAGAAGGGCTTTTTTTGTGACTAGATTTGAAATTCAATGTAAGGAAGCAGATGCTGAATTGCTTCAAGGGTTTTGATTGTTGAGAAAGATGGAATTGTTTCATAGATGCTGAAGCAAATAACAGGACATGTAGAAGACTGTGGTTGAAGAAAACAGTCTGAAAGTAAAGCTTTGGAGCATCTTGCAACTCTGGGCTGTTAAGTAGGAAATAAATAATGCACCAAGGATTGACATTGTGCTAAAGATAATTTCAGTATTTGTTGAAAGCAGACATCTGATAGAGTAAGTATGTTATTTTTCATATACGAGTTATAGCTCTTATATTCGTCAAAGAACCAAGAATTAAGAATGTATGATTCTTTTTGTTGTTTGCTGGGGTACTTAGCTGTAATACTTGATGAAGCCTTCCAGTCTTCTTCAGTTCTCTCTTTAATATATAATGTAGTTTTATTTTAAAACCTTCTGCAAAGTAGTATATGAAAAATTATCTTTCCTTTTGAGAACAGAAGGTTACTCTCATTTTATGTGGAAGATTTTGTAAGTTTCTGAGTATTTCAGAATTGTGTTCACATCCTTGCATACATATGTATGTATCTATGTGTCTATATCTATGTATCTATACATCTGTATATCTATCTATCTATCTATCTAATCTGCTATCAAATTCAGACTACAGCACTCTTTAACTAATATTACAACTATGACCCTGCTTGTATTTCAATTAAAATAAGAAAATAACACCAAAGCTCTGATCTATCGAATGATTTTTAATGGGTGGTTTTATCAATACCAATACTAACCAAGTAGAAATAAATGTTTTGATTAGGTGAGCTAAAATAAATGGGTTATGTTTCACTAGCTTAGCCTTCCTGAGATTATTTTAGAAATAATTATTTTGCTAAACCTTTGCAAACGTTCTCATTATTAGTATTAATTTCAGTAGCTTTATTACTTTGAGCACACTGCAATGACCTTAATGCTATTTCATTTAAATTAAACAGATTACGTGTTCAACAAATAATTCTATGTGGTTAAATTTGGTACAAGAAAATAAAGATTAAATTCAATCTATAAAAATGATTAAATATGAAAATAACCTGGGAGATAGTAATACCTTAAATATTCTCTTTTGCTTCCGTATAGCCAGTCTTAACAAATTGGCAAGTTAAAATTTTGCTTGAATTGTGTATGGCATTAAAAAAAAAAAAAAAAAGATAGTGTTCTTCATTTGGCTGTAGATGCCAGGGTGTGACATGTAGCAATACATCAAAAACTATGAAAACTCTTATAACTTTAAATATGGTTGAACAATAACATACATACCTTAAGAGTTTCCATAAAAGAGATTATGCCACATACCTGTACAACACATTAATACAAAAACAAAAGGTGACGTCCCTTCTTGGAGGTGAAGTAATTCATTTTCTATTTTAATAAATTGATTTATGCATGCAAAATTAGGGACAAATAATCACCATAATGACATATAGATGAAATTATTTCATTGCTAATGTGGTACAGTTTTAGACTTGTTTGAACTATTGGTCAACAACTACCATTTTAAAACTGAAAACCAAATTGATATTTTCCTGAATTTAACTTTCCATATGAAAAGCTGATGCAGTATACATTGCCACTAAAGGAGAAAATTTTATAGAAGTAAGTTTACTATGACCGGGTTTGGTAAGACTGTGTTTAGAAGATGGTGCTCTGATTCAAATCCTATTAAAACAAAACTCTCTTTGTAGCTAAAGCATTTCCAAGATCCAGTTTCTGGTCCATCAGTGTTGGGCAGCATATTACCAGGGAATGTGAGTGTTCTCTGAAACACTTGGAAATGAAATTTTGACCTGGACTTGCCCACAAATGATGGGCTCATTCTTCTTTCAATTTTGGTAACCCAATTTGATCCTTACCCTAGATTTTAACACAGATTTGGATTATGCATTTGAATTTGCAATGAGATTATAGAATGTGGGAGCTCAGTATTTTTTGTATGTCTATTTGTCAGATGGAGCTTAAGTTTTTAATTTGCCTAGTCAAGGATGGTATTTTTAAATCCATAAGATAACTTTCTAGAGAGAATGGGGGAAACAGAAGAGCATTTTGGAAGAAAGCAATATGCAAAGAACATGCTCTGACCCAAACGAAGGCATTAAACCTAGAAAGAACTCTTGAACTGGAAAAAAAAAAAAATGCCTTTGGTTGAGGCCCCTCTTTTTCCTGCCTCATATCTGCATCTGTTTTTCTAGGGTCACTTCCTGTTCTGATTTGCCCATGCCCCAGGTTAGTCCGTAGATTTCTTATTGCTGGCCATTTGAAGCCATGACAAGCATTTTAATCTCACCCCCTTGCTGTCTGTCTGGTGTCTTCTTCCAGTGTTCTCTGCCCATGTAAGTTTTTGTAACTTCTGTGAACATAATTTCAAGACTATGCTCATGATGTAGTGGATGACTTTTTTTTTCCATGTGGGATCTCTTAGGATTCATTTGTTATTATAGACTTTTGAAAGCAACTATGCCATTTTCTGGCTATTGCAAGTTACATGAGTCCACAGAGCCTCTGTTTTTCCCTATTTGTAAATGAAGATATTAATGCTGTCTATCTCATTCGCTTATTACAAGAGTTGAGTGAGCTAATGCATAAAATAGTTGAAATTTGCCTTGCATGTAGTGAATGCTCAAGAGATTTATTACTGCATTCATCTATTATATTAGGAGGGTTTATGCTTTTCTAAAAATCATTGCAATTAATTCTAGTTTGGGGCAATAATGGATTTGGTCTATTATATGGGTTCCAAGTGCTATAACCATGATTTTTATTTAAATGTATATTTATTTCAATGAAGAGTCAAAAAACAAATGGTTTCTGTCATTACCAGCTCACCACATAATCATGCTGTGGTGAAAAACTACTTTTAAAAAGTAACCTCCCCATTTTTCTTCAGATAGAATCAATAGATGTGAGTGATTTCATTAGTTATGAAATATTTCAGGGACAAATATAATTGTGTGCAGCATGTAATATAATTTAATGTGGGCAGACTAACTGAGACTAATTATGGGGTTTTATCTTCCTAGAAAATATCTATGTAACTAACTTCTACAAGTTTAATATTAGTCCTTTAAAAATGTCCAGGTTCTCTGCCTTCAATACGGCAGCACCTTCTTCAAGACCTAACTTCTTTATGGAAGTCTGCTGAATACCCCTTCCCTGAAATAGTATTTTTCTTACATTAAACATTTCTACTGTAACAAAACCAGGAACAATTTTTTAAAAATTTCTCCATATTTTTCATTATATTTGTTTGTTTTAAACTTCACTGTGAGGTTTTGAAATCACACAACTACTACCCAACCTTCCCCCTAACACCCAATGTGTATTCTTATTGCTATAGATAAGTGAGGAAGTAAGTAATAAACTCAGCTTATAAAGCTGGCTCAATAAATCAAATAAATAGATTTTAAGTGTAGATTTAGTAAAAAGTTAACTTCCCTTTTTGAAATAATATTTTTGTCTGACTCTGAGTGATGGTGCAAAAACCATGTCTGTTTTGAATTTTAAAATAAAATATTTCATGAGGTTTTTGTGCCAAGGAAACTAACTTCTTGTGGCTTTTATTCCAATTTTCCAATTACTGCTTTGAAATCATTTGGATTATACTATATATAATAGGAGAAACAATGCCCCATGTTCCAACTTTCCATTTTTTTTCAGTAAATAAATATACCCTCCCCCACTTTCAGGGTTGAAATTAACCCCTTTGGGAAGTGTTATTACAGCTTTCTCTTAAAATTCTTTTAAGGCAGTTATATGTCGAGAGATTAGCAAAGAGCATGGTAAATGTTAGGTAATCATTTGATTTTAATTTTCATTCTGCTTTCCACCTTTGGGGTATATAAACCAAATATTGAAATTGAAATAATTTAGCTATTTCCACAATGATCAGCCTGTATGATAGCATTAGGTTATTCTTCAAATTTGCCAAAATCACAATCAAGAATTATTTCTTAGTAGATTTTGCAGAGTGACTAAGTTAAATTCTTTGCACCTCCTAAATTCAGATGGTAAATGGACCGTAGAGATCATTTAGTTCATTCCAACATGGGGAGATAACTCCCAAGAGGATTTTCAAGGTCAGAGAGCTTGTTAGTGGTGGAGACAGATACAGAAATCAGGAGTCCTTACTTTTTGTATAATGTCCTTTGTAGTGCTCCATATTTCCTGAGTCAGATCAATAAACTGTTCCCTACTGACATTCAGAAGTCTCTCAGATATTTGTGGATAATGTAGCATATTGAATATTTTGTTGTTTTACCCCAGAAGCTAAGATAAAAAAGGTATTTTTTACTTTAATATGCTTTCATGTGTAAATTATTTCATAGCTTAGAATTTTTTTTCTGTAAAATAATGCATTTCTGAATCTTGGTGTGTTTTTCTCCCCTAGTTTTCTCAAGTGGGATGAGAGGTGGGGACAAACCCAGTAATTCAATGGGAGAGAATCAAACAAGGAAGAAGAAAGAATTATTTCATTCTCATTCATAATGAACCCTACTCTAGTTTGATGTTTTCTTCAGGGATTCCAAATCTGTTGTTTCTAGAGTTCATAATAGTTTGCTCTTCCAATTGGCTGCAAAACTTTGTAGAAGTTAAAACTTTCACCACAGAGTTCATCACAATGCAATGGCGGATAAATTTTAATTGAAAGTGCAAGAGATTTAATACTTTTCTCTTACAGAAGCAGTTTTGTTAGCCAGTAAAATAGTACCTAAAGTTTGGCAAACTGCTAAAGTCAGCTGGCTTGTGGGATTTGCCTGTTAGGGCAGTGGTCCCCTTCCTTCTGGGTTTTACCTCCAAATCCCCCTTGCAGACAAATTTAATTGGATTTTATCATAGCCCAAATATAAAAAAATCTAAGGTCTGAGCCCCTTCCCATTTCTGTTTGATAGAATCCCCCACCCCCAACCCCCTTATGGGCTTAGAAGAAAATAAGGAAGATTTAAGTCAGCCTTGGAATTGATTGGATGGCCTCAGGAAAGGAAATGTAGATTCAAACTCAGACATTTAAGGTGCAAATCCTTATTCCCAGCTCTTTGATTTTAAGCATGTCTTCCAGCAGAGTATAGTGGAACTTCCCACCTTCTTTATGGTTTAAGGTATTTTTTTTAAAGAATTAATTGTGGGGCCGGCTGTAGCCCAGTGGATAGGGCGCCGGTACACCACATGGGAGGCCCCGGGTTCGGTTCCCGGGGGCCTCTCCAAGCAAGGCAGACCCTACACGGGCAAGGCAAAAAGCCACCACGGGCAAGGCAAGCCGCCAGCGAGTGGGGAAGGCTGTCGCTCACCGGTGAGCTGTCCCCCCAACGGGGGAGACAAAGCAGACACAGAAGAATGCAAAAATGAGCACAGCAAGAACAAGCAGAAGGGGGGCGGGGATATGTAAAAAAAAAAAAAAAGAATTAAATGTAGCTGTAGCATGTGAAAGATAATTTAAGTAGGTCATATACCCTATGCAGGATAAATTGTTGTGGTTGCAACACAGTTCCCGTGTGTCTTAGCTTTTGAATGAAGAGGCATGGTAAATTATTATTTTTCATGTATTTTTTAAATTTAACTTTTCTTACTTAGTGCCTGCTTTACTGATGGAAGTTTGGAATTACAATAATATTATATTGAATCTTTTTCTTCCTCCATTCCTTGCCTTTTTTTAAACCACAGACCAACTCCAAATATATTCTATTATATGATCTCAATGTAGGGATGCACTGAGAAATAATAAGCATTATAATGAGTAATTGTGAATCAGTCCTAGTAAATTAGCTGTCTAGGCTAATCTGACTACCGGTAGCTATTTTAGTCATTTTCTGAGAATCACCACATAGTGTTCCTAAACCTCATAATTGTTTATATATTTGTGATTTACAAGTAACTTTAATTTATATTATCTCATTTAAACCAAAAAAGCTACTATTTACACCCATACAAAAGATATAGAAATTCAGGTTTAGAGGTAATGAGATGCCAGATTTCACCCAGCTAGTTGATGATTCAGCCTGGGTTAGGTTTCATGACAGAATTCAACTTCAATTCTAGAATTCTTTCTACTCCATCTTCATGCTGCTCTTGGGAAAAATGGATCTGGGTAGGTTTAGTGACCCCTGTGGGTATCAAATGCAGACCCATAGAATGGCGTAGTGGGCCCTGCAAGTACAGATTGCCCAAATAATACTTTCTGGGTTTCCTTAAATCAAATGTCTCTAATTCCTACTGTCATCAAGAGAGGTCGTTTTGTATGAGGCTCTATGGTTGACATAAGATTATGAAAAAGGGCCCGGCTAGATAGCTCAGTGGATAAAGAGCTCGCTGGGAAACCACATGGGAGGCCCTGGGCCCGGTTCGGTTCCCGGGGACCTCTCCTAGCGGGCAGACCGCCTTGAGAATGGCAAGCCGCCATGGGCGGGCCGGAGCCGCCGTGGGCAGGGCAAAAAGCTGCCACGGACAGGCAAAAGCCGCCACGGGCA
>PVKH010040786.1:0-11020 GCA_004027955.1 Chaetophractus vellerosus
CATAAAGATAGACACATAGACCAATGGAATTGAATTGATGGTTCAGAAACAGACCCTCACATCTATGGTCAAGTGATTTTTGACAAGCCTGTCAAAAACACCCAGCTTGGGCAGAACAGTCAAACAAATGGTGCTAGGAGAACTGGATATTGATAGCCAAAAGTAAGAAAGAGGACCCCTATCTCATACCTTATACAAAAATTAACTCAAAATGGATCAAAGACCTAAATATGAAAGCAAGAACCATAAAGCTTCTAGAAGAAAAGGTAGGAAAACATCTTCAAGACTTGGTGGTATGTGGTGGATTCTTAAAGGAGATAAGAGGAGAGCTGAGAAGGACTACTGATGCTTACCGTATGTAGAAGTTTTAATTAACTTTACTGTAAAGGTGTAGAAATGTATAGAGTTGGTGGTGACACTTTATAGTGAGTAGATGCTTATTTATAAATGGGAATGTGGCTGGAAAGGGAGGTTTAGGGATGCAAATGTCAATTGAAAGAAGGCTAGAGAATAATCTAGGGACTAAATAACACAGTGAACCAAGAGGTGGATGAGAATTGTGGCTAATTGTGCAGCTGCAAGAGTGTCCTTCTGTGAGCTAGAGCAGATGTATGTCACTGTTGCAGGGTGGTGGGATTGTGGAGAAGCATGGGCAAAAATACAACTGGAGTGACCTATGGACTGTGGTTAACAGCAATACTATAATATTCATGCATCTATGCCAAAGATGTACCGTGTTGATAATGGGGGAGTAATGAAAAAGTGTGCCATTGTACAGTATGGACTATGGTTGGTGGTAATAATCTGATGATTTTGTGATTCCCTTAAATTCTAAGCCAATACTACACACATAGAAGGCGATGGATAAATGATTGATGGATGAGTGCCTGAATCCAAGAAAGGCTTGAAATTATCTTGGAGAAGATTGAAATTATCTTGGAGAACTCAGCACAAACAACAAACAGCCTTTACACGAGGACCCCCCTTGTGGCGCCATGAGCTATGCTTGCACTTTCTTGTGAGTACATCTGCCTCCTGAAGTGGCAGTGAGGCCTCCTGGTTAAGAGCGTCAGCTCTGGGGCCAGCCGGCCTCCTCCCTTCTTGCCAGTCTTAGGCAAGTTAACCTATGGGAGGCTCAGTTACCTCCTGGGACCTACCCCGGGGGCTTACCTCACTGAGTTGTAAAAAAGGAAATAGAAAATAGGAAAGACAGAAAAAGAAATAGAAATGGTAATTCACATTGCCTACTGGATATTGTGTCTGGCTTATAGATAGCATTTGATAAATGCAGTTATTAGTCTTCAGTGTAGCTTCCAGTACAATGACAGAAGGTTTAAATGGAATGAGACTTCTTGGGGAATCTAGGTGTTCGGCAATAACGGTCCCCTCTTCATCCCACTCATTTATATGGGCAGTGGTCTTGGCGGTGCCACTGTCAGGAAAGACACAGTGACAACTTTTAGAAGTTATGTACCATGCTGGGTAGAGTCTCACTAAGTGACTGGACAGAAGGCCACCCAGAGCTCAGGATGCATTTCACTAAAATTTCAGTAATGGCTGCCTGCCGTCCCGTGGGATTGTTGGGTACAATGCCATAGGCATGGTAGGTATAAAAGACTGAATGATATCATTCATTAAGGTCAAATATGCTGTTAGCTAGGGTTCAGATACTGTAAATTGCCAGTTTGCCTAAAGGATTTGCTCCTTGAAAGCATAAAAACACTTCTCATTACTCAGTATAGGGATGAGTATAAATTAAATCATAATCCTGTTTATGCAAAAGTTTTTGCATTTAAAAATTTCCTGTGTCCCAGCTCTTCCCAAAAGTAAAATAAATGTAAAACAGTCTTGTTTTTTCATTCCTTCCCTTAGGTTTAACCCTACAAACTAGGCACAGTAAAATGCAATATTATTAGAATGATGTGGAAAGGCATATTACCTCAGAAAGAAGAAAAGCAGGCATAATAAGGTTCTACATTATGTCCATTTTGTCTGTCTGCTTCCCTGTCCCTCTGTCTTGTGCCACCAATGATTAGGCAGCCATTTTACACTGCATGGCTCCCTTCTCACAATCTTGGCCACATGGGAGGGAGGGACTTATGCTAAGGCAGTCAGTGCTTGGGGTTTGCAGCAACCTCCAACCTGAGAGGAAAATGTGAGCTGTGCCAATCCAATTCCCTCTACCTGGAATCCAGAAAAAAGCAAAGTAAGCCTTTGCCAGTTAGCAATGGAAGCTGCAACTGAGAGATCACGGGACAGGGCTGCAATGGCCTTAGCCAGACAAAGTTGCAGGTAAGCTAAGTTGGGCACTGGGGTGAGCAGAGGAAGCAGAGGAAGCCAGGTGGTGGTTAGGAGGAAGAAGGCCAACGCGGAGTGCAGCTGAATCGCATCAAATGGCGAATGCCAGAATAAAGACTACCAGACCCCGGTCCAGGACCACACCAGGACAGTCCCTGTGAGGCCCATGTACTACAGCACCTTGCCCTGGAGTCTGGGGATTGGTCTGTTTTATGCAAGTGCAAGAGAATTTCTAAGACTCTCATCTGACTTCAGTATTTCAGAGGCCTTGGTTTAAGAAAGTCATGCTGGCAGTTCATTGGCTCATACATAGGTTTGGGAGGGTCGTGATTGACAAAAATGATAGCATCCAGATCACACTAAAAAAATAGCTCCTCTGGACTCTGCTTAAAAGAGGATGCTAACAATTGAGAATGTGTGCAGAGGAAGGCAGCAAGAGTTATGAGGGGTTAGAAACCATCTCATAAAAGGACTGAAGAAACTGGGGGAGTTTTTGTTTGTGTGTTTGTTTTTTGAGGTACCCCAGGGTCGGGGATTGAACCCAGGACTTCGAATATGGGAAACCAGTGCTCAACCTCTGAGCCACATCAGCTTCCTCTGAGTTGGTTTTCTTGTTTGTTTTGCTTGTTGTTTGTTTTTTCAGGAGGCACCAGGAACAGAACCCGGGACCTCCCATGTGGGAGGCGGGCACTCAACCACTTGCGCCACCTCCACGTTGGGAGTTTTTACTTGGAGACTGAAGACTGGGGAGGCAGAAGAGTCAATATCAATATATGTAGTCTGGCCACATTGAAGATGCACAAGACTTGCATTGTGTTACTCCAAGGTGGAGCTAGGATTGGACAGATATTATAAGGAGTTAATTTTTAGCTCAGTGTAATATCCAGAGTTGCACAACAATGGAATGTTCCAATGTGAACATTCTGCCCTGGCTGTATTCAAATAGAGGCTAGGTGACCGTCTACCTTGTCCCAGGAGATGGAGGTTGGACTAGAGGATCTCTGACATTATTTTCAGTACCATCCACAAGTCTATCCACAATAACTACCCATCACCTCCAGGCTCTCACTAAGATCTCATTAAGAAGTTGAAGATAAAGCAGTTCATAAAAGAGGCATTCCCTTCCAACACTAGAGGACTTCAAGTGGTCCAGTGAGAAAGGGGTCAGAAAATACCCCAGATCCATGTCTCATCTCCATCTGTCCCTAGGGCTGACGAGACTGTGATTGTCTGCCAGGGGACTGATGTAATGGGACCTCCCCTCACTAAGCTGAGCCACTCAGGGAGGGATCCTCTTGTTACCAGTAGGGGAAATTCTGGAAAGGAACTTTTTTTTTTTTAAGACTAGTGGATATTTTGGTTGATGCCAGACATTTTTTCAAGGACTAAACAAATTCAACCAACTAAACCCCTACTGGGGAAGTACAAAGGAAGTAAGCTGGTTTGGAAAGCCCTGACAATGGTTAGCACACTTCCCCATTCACCTTCAATCCTACCACCAACGAAGTCATGAGTACTTGTATAAACTATGCACCACCACAGTCTGGCCAGAGCAAACAAAACAAAAATCTTTCTCTGTGTGTCCTCTTCCCTCCACTATCTACATACCTAAGAACGTATTGCCAAAGGGCAGGGGAGGTGGAGAGAAATCTCAGCATGCTTCAACACACCACAGATGTTTTCTGGGCTCACCAGCTTTACCTGATGCATGAGTTAGGGAATAGTGCAGCAAAAGGCAACTTCAGGAAGTCTCCCAGCCGGTCCTGGTGACCAAGGTGACAGGCAGGTAATTTGTCATTCTCACTGATGGCAGGAATAGTCCAACTTACCAATGGGGTCTTGCTGAAAACGCTCTTTTCTGCTATGTTCATGCTGTGTCCTCACTGAGGGCAAGGACTCAATTCCAGACAATGAAACAGGAAACGGCCAGGATGACTTTAAATGATGGTAGTAAAGGGGTACTTCTACTCATCCCTAATTCAGGGTCACTAGTTTCTTTAAGAAAACAGAAGCTGTCTGGAGAATGAATGTTTTTCCATTATGCATGCAGGATCCATTGTAAAGCACAGAATGACACTTGTGACACAACGGTTTGTCCATGATGGATGCAAAGGGGGGCTCGGGTCAGCCTGGTGTTAGGTATGACCCAGGATCCACCCAGCCGCCCTGCCAGGGTGACCAGTCTGGCAGTAGTTCCCATGGCTCGCCCTCTCCCAGCCCTCTGTGCCCTCCATTGCAGAGCTGTGCATTCCGGCTGCTTTCCACTGCAAACAGAGCCTGTCATTCCATTGAGCCATTTTCCTCAGCACTGCACACAGCTTCTGCTGCCAAGATGAGTCACCATGTAACAAGTACCCTCACTCCCTCTGCTCTGTACTTAAAATACTCTAGGGCAGGCCGAACAGAACCCTGCTGTGTGTGAGCACGTGTGTGATCCTGGGATTGGCAGCTCAGGCTTCCTGAGTCCTCTACAGAGCACTGTTTGGCTGAAGAGTTCAGAGAGCCAGTCGCTCTGGGGGTTCTGTTTTTTCAGATCTGGATCTCCCTTGTGCACCTGCCAAGTGGCACTCTTTTTTTCCCAAGCAGGTGGGTGACTCTCCATTTTAGCTCTCTGATCTTGGACAGAAGCATTAGGCTGCTGGAGACTGATTTGTTCTGCCTCTTCTCTCAGCCTGGCTTTGGACTGGCCACTTTGCTACAAAGAGGATTGCCCCATCCTGCTTTCCTCTGCCGGTCCCGTCCCTCAGCCACAGCGGCAGCTGGCTATTTCCTGAATTGGAACCCGTCATCCTCACCTGGACAGAGGTCCCTAACCCCCACTACTCTCCACGGCATTTTTGCTCTCTGCCTCGATTCGATCCACCCACACACAGAGCACCGGCCATGGGCAGAACCAATCACAGGACTCCAGAACCAGCCCTCTCCTCTAGCCTGCTTAGAGGGGGGTTAAAAATTGTTCTCTTTGCCCTGGGCTTTTAGGCTGAGCTGAAGAATTTCTTCCTTTCTGCAGAGAAACACTGGCCCTCCACCCCTCCCCCTACACCCAGCCACACGCTCCACCTGCCAGTCACCCCTCCCTCTGGAGAAGCACACACTTCCAGCTTTCAACTGGCTGCTAAGGCACACTTCACAGAAGGGGCCTCAGAACAAAAACCTGCCCAGCCCAGCCCAAAGGGACATCGTGTGCTCAAGTTATTCATTACTTGAGTTAGAGGAGGTCACAGACCAGGAAGCACGCTGGAAACCAAGGTGAAAGGTGACCTAAAGGGTGGGGAGTTAGTCAGGGTGACCTTCTAGGGCTGATGGGAACTCCAAGTCCTGGCAGGGGGTGGGTGTCATGGTGGGAAAGTGGCAGAGCCACAGCTTCAGCCCCAAGGTTGGACAAGGTCAAATAGCTAATTATCTTTAAGCTAGCTACTTAATAGCTCTTGCCATGCACCAGGCACCATGCTTAGCACCTTCTCACCGCTCTTATCTAATCCTCCCAAGAAGTATCACTCCAGTTTTACAACCGAGGAAACAGACCTGGAGAGAACAAGTGACTTGCTCAAGGTCACACGGCTTGTAAGTGGTAAAGCTGGGAGTGTGAACACAGATCTGTCATTCTCTTAAGCAGTGATGGGTGAAACAATTCCAGATGGTCTAGAGTGGCTGCGCAGGTGGAGTTTGAAGTGAGCCACCGAGAGGAATCTGGTTCCTCTAAGGGCTGAGATCATGTTGTCCAGCAGCAATACCAGGTTTGTGTGGAAACAGAGGTTTCTAGAAAGCCTGGGGGAAGCCGGTTTAGAATGAGATGCTGCATTGGCTATGCAGATACGGCTTTTGGGACTAAGAACCTGAGGAGAGTTTACATGCAGGGGAGGGAGAATGAGCAAAACTAGGAAACTAAGGCTTGAGGGGCAGGATCCCTAGAGGAAGACAATAGCTCAAGGACAAGGAGAAGCAAGGTTAGTCTACCTGACGTTTGCAACAGCCTTGGAAAGCTGAGATAGGACGTATCTCTTTTAAGAAAAAAGAAGAGGAGTTCTGATTAAAAATCTGTCACTGTGAGCCTCTCTCCACATGGGAGAGGAGAGAAAGAGAGAGAAGATCAAGGGTGGGGGATGGGATGGGGTGGGAAGGGTGGGGTGGTTCCCCACCCCTCAACCTCCTTACCCCTTCCCATGCTACTTCTTTCCCCATCCTTTCTTGCTTTCCTCCCTCTTAGGCAGTGGGCACTCAATAAATACATGCCCTTTCCTGTGACCTGTCCTGCTGGAAACTCCTCCATGAAGTAACTTCTGCTAGGAGGGGACCAGGGACATCAATTCTGCAGGTGTGGCTTCTTCCAGCAGTCTTCTTACCATGACTTGGAGCTTTTCCAACATAAACACTGCATGGGCAAAGCAGGGGGTGGCTTCCTTTCCCAACACACTGTTCCCATGGTTGTCCTTGACAGAGCCCTGCAGTAGCCTCTTTGGAGGTAGCCTCTCCCTTGAATTTCAGAAATTTTTAGGTTTGTCCAAGTCTTGCAAATGGGCCTTGAGAAGGCTTAGTGGGGAAAAAAGGTCCTTCTATAGCAGTCCAAGGTTGTCCTTAGGCCTGCAGGTTGACCTTGGGGACAGACAGGTGGCCCAGAGGAACATCCCTGTATTGGGTAATCCCTCTATAGGGGGCTGGAAAACCCCCCTTTCTAGGATGAGCTATGCTGCTCCCTGGGGATAGGGTTTCTCTGCAGTGATGGCAGAGGCACCCCCACCCCCGCCCCCCATTTTCTGCTGTGTCATTGCCCTGAGAGGAATGTGTGAAGATGTTCAGGGGCTCAGTGGAAACCAAGGAGTCTGGCTTTTCAGCAACAGGGGATAAAGGATGCGACGGGGGTGGGCTGCGTGCCCAGTACTGCTCTGCAACATCTTGCTATACGAGCTGGGTCTCCTCAAAGGCACCTCTGGCCCCATGAATTTTTACAGAAGGAAGTGGCCGGTACCCCCAAGGGGGGCAGATTAAAACATGCCAATGAGAGCACCTGCCACCGACCTGGCAGGCACCGAGGAGAGTCCTCGGGGGCTGGGTCACATGTAGACAGTCGCCTGGGTCTAGACTGGCTTGAGCCGCCATATAGTGCGACCGGTTTCCGATGGGAAGATTCAGTGGGGGCTGGTCGGCCTCCTACACCTCCTACCGCTCCCAAGCCCCGGCTCCAGGCTGCCGCCCTGGGTGGGAAGGCGTCAGACTCAGGGTTTGGCAACTGTCCTGCTCGAGGTGGTTCAAGCCGCCCACAGGAGTCAGGAGCCGGGACTGCCGGCTGGGCTGGAAGGAGAGGGACGGGCCGGAACTGCAACCGCAGTGCTGGGGAGCGCAGAGGGGGCGGCAGGTGCAGGAGCCCAGAGGCGGGGCGGAGCCGGGCAGAGTCCCCGACTCCCAGTCGTCCCAGAGTGACCTTCCCCCACCCTGTCAGGGCCTGGGAGGGGTGACCTGCCGCCGAGGGAGGCCGGGAGGGTGCGGTGAGAGCAGGCCGCCGGCAGACACTGGATCCAGACAGCCGGGGCCCCGGGGTAGCGAGCTACGGCGCCAGCGCGGGCTGGGCGACTCAGGTGCGCGCGCCTCCACTTGGGAAGGGGCGGCTCGCTCCCAGCCCGGAGCCAGGAGGAGGCTGCGCGCTCCTGCCCGCGCGGGCCTCGCTATTCCCCACGCCCTTCTCCGTGCACCCGCTCTCCCGCCCGCCCCTCTAGTCGCGGCGACCCCTTTGTGCCTGCCCCGCGCCCGCCCCTTCAAGCCCTAGGCTCCGCCCCCTCGGCGCCGCCGATTGGCCAGCCCGGCCGCTAGTGGGCGGGAGCCCGGGCCGCCGCCGCGCGGTATATAGTAAAGGTAGGGCGTGCGCGCTCAGCCAATTTCTCGGCTTGTGGCGGGCAGGGCGTCGCGGGGCTGCGTTTGTCGGTCCTTCCCTCTGGCTTTCCCCTGCCCCTTGCCTACCTCTGCGGAGGTCACGGGAGGCGGGGGCTGAGCTCGCCTCCTCAGGGGAAGCGGGAGCGGCAGCTGCAGGTTTGCGGAGTCCCGGAGCCCCCCAGGGCTCGACGAGCGCGTGGCGGACCAAAGAGAGCCTGCGAGCGGCCGTGAGCCCACCAATAGGTGCCGGGCTCGGAGCCGCCCAGTCCGCGCTGCAGCGCCCGCCTCCCTCCGCCCCCGCAGCCGCCGCCTCCGCCTCCTGCCGCCGCTGCCTCAGCTTCTCCAGCGCACGCCTCGCACTCTGAGAGCCGCAGCGGCCGCGGTGGGTCCAGCCTGCGGGGAGTGAGGCCGGGGCGCCGAGCAGCAGCCGGAGAGGGCCGGAGGGCGCGCGCTGCAGTCACCCACCCTCAGCCCCAGCGGCAGCTGCTGACCCGCCACCATGGCCAGGGGAAAAGCCAAGGAGGAGGGGAGCTGGAAGAAATTCATCTGGAACTCGGAGAAGAAGGAGTTTCTGGGCAGGACTGGGGGCAGTTGGTGTAAGTACCGGGGCCGCCCCTCTCGCCCCCCGCGCCTGGTCTTTTCCGGGCAGCGCATGCCTTGCGCAGACTGTGCGGACCGCTCCGCACCCATCGCGCCGGCGAAGGTGGAGGGGGATCGGGTGGTGGGCGCTGCTCGAATCGCGCCGGCTTGGGCCGGTCTTCGTGTGCAGACTGCGGCGTCCCCAGGTTGGGGCGCGGGGTGGGGGCGGAAGCCTGCCAGGCAGAGGGTTTTATGTGCAGTAGAGGTCTGGTCTTGGCAATTTGCAATCTGCCCTGCCTAGCCTTCCTTGAGCCCTTACCTCCTGGGAATGGTTAGGTTTGGGGAGACTAGATGTTTTTCATCCTGCAGTCACGTCCCAGGTCCTTGAAAAATGAGTTTGGGGCTTGTGAGAGAACCTCACGAGGTAAGCGATCTAATGCAGGCGAGGTTGTATGTTAGGCGTCTAAATATGTATCTCGAAGAGGGAGAGGAAAGGGAAGGGGGGAGGGTAGGAATCCATCCACACTGCAGTATTTCATAGCGATGGCCAGTCTCCCCGGTGACCTCCCCTGAAGTCATCACAGCCCAGAAATTGTCCAGCAAGCTCCCTGTCAGGACTCGGTTTCTGAGCTTTGGCCCGGAAACATGGCAAGTCTGGTTGTTTTCAAGGTCTATAAAGACAGATGCAGAATCAGTAGCTAAGGTTGATTACAATGAGTCTAAGAAATAAATGCACAAAAGCAGAAGCAGTTCGTCTTATAAGATTTTGTGCAGCCTTTTGCTTAGCTGGATGGACCCCCCCTCCGCCCCCCCCAATTTGAAAATTAGCTACCTTACTTGTTTTCTGCCTCCCTCCACCGGAAAGGGGGACATGTTTTTTTTTAAAAGGTCATTTTGAAGGGCAGAGTTGTAGGCAAATCTATAAGAGTCGTGACTGCGGAAGGCAGGGCTGGAGGGAACTCCCCCTCCTGCATCACTGCCCCCTCCTCCTCCAATATCATCATCATCACCTCCAGCATCAGCACTGCAGCCACTAAGCAAGCCCTGTACAGGGCCTGGTGCAGGGCTCTTGGTTGGGAGGATCTGTGGTATCAGCAGGAGAATGAGTCAGGAAAATAAGTGCTTGGCTGACATTTTGAAATGGAAGATGCTGATATATATATGCTTTTTTGTTTTTTCAAGGAAAAAATGCAGCCCGTAGTGGGTCTTTCTTGACAGAAAAGTAAAGGGTTAATAATGCATCACACTCCAAGGTTAGTCAAGGTGACGCCTCATTCCTAGGTATTGCTGGGAAGCATGGGTCTCCCTGAGCCAGGGAAAATGTGGGTCTTTGAGGCCATGGCTTTTAGCTTTTATTTTATTTCAGTGAGACTGATCTTCAGTTGGATCATTGCTGTGGTTTCTTAGGCACAAAGATAGCTCCCTGTGTTTTCTTAAGGGGAAACCTGCAGAACTGCGGGGATAAAGCAAGGGTGTAGGGTGAATAGCTCTCAGTCAGGGCCATCTCCTAGCAACTCCTTGTAACTTGAGTGAGGCTCCGGAGGTGCTCGACACATCCGGAGCCCTTGTCCCTGGGTGCGCCGGGACTTCCTTCCCTGGTGGTCTGAGCCCAGCAGCATCACAGGGGGCCTGAGCTACATTTATGCCAGGCACAGTGTGAAATTTGCCCTCTAGACTTTCTCGCCTCATAAAATAGATTTCATTCCTCTTTCCAATTCCAGTTCTAAATTTTGCTTTAGAGGGAAAGGCATTATAGCGCAACATGTTGTTTATGGTGACATGTAATGGGGGCAGCTCCTCCATAGGAGAGAGAGTGTATGTACGTGCATTGATATTTGTGTGTGTGTTAATATTTGCATGTGTATCAGTATTTGTGTCTTGATACCATATCCCTCCCACAAGGTGTTCATACACTGACTTATAAATTCAGACGCCAGGACTGGTGTGCTGGTCTCATCTTTCCTTTCATTTTCCACGGTGCAGGTGCTGGGCTAAAAATTCAGTTGTGTTTTGCACCCATATGTCTCTTCCCTTCTGGCAATGTAAGAAATGACAGAGCCTCTGTTAGGCAGAGAAAGCGGCAGAAATGGCTGCCTCCAATGGAGAAAACGCACCTTTTCCTGCGCTGGGCCCAACGTGGATGCCCTTGGGACGAGGGCAGAATGCCCTTGGTTCAGTTTTGCTTAGAGGTAGATTTTCACCAAGATGGGCGCAGGAGCCTCAGCTGTCCCCTGCTGGAGAAATCGCAGCATGCGAATCACTTTTTGCTTTCTACCTT
>PVKH010040787.1:0-11021 GCA_004027955.1 Chaetophractus vellerosus
GAACCCAGGACCTCCCTTGTGGGAGGGAGGCACCCAATCACTTGAGCCACCTCTGTTCTCTGCTTGTTGTGTCTCTCATTGTGTTTCCTCGCTGTGTCTCTTCGTTGCATCATCTTGCTGTGTCATCTTGTTGCGGCAGCTCGCCATATCAGCCCATCACGTCTGCTCCCTGTCTTGCTCGTCTTCTTTAGGAGGCACCAGGAACCGAACCCGGGATCTCCCATGTGGTAGGCGGGCGCCCAGCTGCTTGCACCACATCCACTTCCCTCCAATCTGTTTTTATAGTAAACATCTATCCTTTTAGTGCTTGTTAAAAGATTAGTTTGTTTTTGTGAGGTTAGCACCAAATTGCATCTTTGTTGCCAGTGGCTGAAGCTCTGAAGTTGGCATGAGTTAAATGTACCTCTGATGTGACTTGATGGGGCAAGCTGAGGTCAATGCTTTTATCTGGGGACATGGTCTATGGTGGGGGAAACTTGGATGGCTCACAGAAGCCTTTCCAGAAGAAGTGAATGATGTTGAACTAATCCCTCAAGGACAAGTGAGCACTGACCAGGCAAGATGATTGAGAGGAAGAACATTCTGGGCACATGTAGCACTTCAGCAGCCTAATCAAGAGGCTATTGTTGTATAGCCCCAAAAGAGTGACACCCACACTTGCTGCCCAGAGGAACACTGGGACTCTGCCCTAAACCTAAGAATCTCTAGGAGATCTTCGTCTGTGAAGTCTGTGCACTGTTGGGGATTTTTTTTTTTTTTAGGGTTTTATTTATTTATTTATTTATTTATCCCCACCCCCTCATTGTTTGTACTTGCTATGTCTGTTCGTCTTCCTTGTTTCTTTAAGAGGCACTGGGAACTGAACCCGGGACCTCCACTAATCACTTGAGCCACCTCTGTTCCGTGCTTTGTGTGTCTCTCATTATGTTTTTCTTCTTGTGTCTCTTGTTGTGTCAGCTTGCCGCACCTGCCTGTTGCACCAGCTCATTGTCTTCTTTAGGAGGAACCGGGAATTGAACCAGGTACCTCCCATGTGGCAGGCGGGAGCCTATTCACTTGAGCCACATCTCCTTCCCTTGGGGATTTCTTAAGACTTGGGATTTCTCATTTACCCACCTTCTCTGCCTGAGGCACCTTTTGTTTTCTGGAACAGTGTGGTGAGGCTTTTGGGGGAGTGATCCTGGAATCTGCTCTGACATTGAATTGCTGTCAAGTGACTTGGGCCAGTCACTTCTCTCTGGGTCTTCAGTTATCTGTCTGTAAGGTGGGTTTTGGGGACTCTGACAGTCCCTCATGGGACTGTAGGGAAGCAGCACCCTGTAGTCGTTTGAAACCTCAGGCTGTGGAGTTGGAATCCTGTCTTCACCATTTACTAGGACCTTGAGCAAGTCATTTCACCTCTCTGAGCTCCATTTCCTCATCTGTAAAATAGAGGCTTCATTTCCATCCCTCCAGATTGAAGCTTAAATGAGATCATAGACATAAATCATTAGGTGCTGTGCCAGATCCAACAAATGGCAGCTGCTGTCATTAATTTTGATAATGGATGTGAAATGGAATGTATTAACTCTACTGATTACTGCAGAACACTCCACCACCCTCAGGGTTTACCATCAGTGCAATTGCTGGAAACAGCGTCAGGACTCTGATGGGTGTTCAGGGAAACGCCCAACGCTGGGTGGATTCATTTTTGCAGGAACTGGGGAAACTCCCCATGGGGAAAAGTTTGCTGGGTAGGCGGTGGCTGAGCTAACTTGTGGGTATGAAGATGATTCCCAGGCTCAGCTACATGAGTGGGCCTGGGATGGAGTCTGGGTGGCCTGAATAAGCTCAGGGACGGGAAGGGAACTACCCCTGGCCGTTGGCTGGTAACCAAGGCCAGGATAGGCTTAGGCAGGATGAACGGGAGGAGAAATGAGTCTTCTTCCCCTGCAAACTACCCTGAGCCTCTGGCCCTGCCTCACTGTCGCTCTGTTTCTGACCATCTGGCATCTACTCATATTACAGCTTATAAGGTCTGACTCCTTTTTGTACAAGAGATAGGAAATGAGGCCCAGAAAGGGGGAGGAAGTTGCTCAAGATCACACAGCAAGTCTGGACCATAACTGAGGTCTCCAGGCCCCAGATCCAAGTATCTCTGAAAGCATCAGGCAGCCTCACTGGTCAAGTGAGTGAGTGGCTGGTTGTTGCCTGGCAACCATAGCAGCCCCAGATGTTTTCTATCTCCACATTTCCATGGGAATCAGGCCACCCAGTGACAGTTGAGCTCAGACCTTAGAGAGAGAAAATGCCTCTGATCTAAGGGTCAGGAGGGAGGAGGGTGTCTCCTGTTGGAGTGATGACCGAGCAAGGCACAGGCAGTTCCCCTCGGGATCCTGGAGCTCCTCCCAGGCAGCCAAGGCCCATTCACCTTTCTGGCTTAGGTACCAGACTCACATGATTCCTTCTCTCCAGCAGAACAGAGCTGTGGCTGTCACCACAGATAGCAGTGAGTGCTGGGAAAGAAAATCCTGCCAGGGCCTTTTAGGCACCATTGGGAGTGAACTTGGGAGATTTGAAGTCTCACCTGGGCCTGAACACTCATCGGCTTTGTGACCTTGGTCAAGTCACTCCACCTCTCTTAACTGGTTCCCTCATCTGTGAAATGGGGTTAAGGAGATACCTGCCTTTCTGGTCAGTGTGAGGGATAAATGAAATAATAGACGTAAAGTACCAGACACAGCAGGAGGTACTCAATTAGTATTAATTGTCCTTCTGACACTGTCTTCAGCTTTCTCAATTGCAAACAACAGAGTCTAGATCATTTAAGCAGAAAAGAGCCAGAGAATCAGGCTGAGAGGCTACCACAGCAAGGAACAATATCCCCAAAATGCCACTCCAGTAGAGACCCTAGAGCCCCCACTGCTGCCAGCACACAGCACAGATCCAAGAACATGCATGTGGATGCTCTGCGGGCTCACGCCTGCCACGGCCCCCCAGGGTCCTTCTGACTACCCCCTTGGTAATCTGGTGCTATCAGAAGGGAGCTAGAGTCCTGGCTTCCATGCCTGAGGCTGCAGAGGGAAAACACCAATAGCTAACACAAACATAAGCGTTATATACTTGATATACTTGACACCATTTTGACTACTTTACTACTTATAATCCTTGGAGAGGGATACTATTATATAGCAGCTTATGGATTTGGAAACCGAGGCTCAGAGAGCCCTGTTCCTTAACTTGCCTGAAGTCACACAGTAAGTGATGAAACCAGGAATCCATGAACTCTGGCTCCAGAGCCTGTGCTCTGAACTACTGCGCACTGTTGCCTCTGTTCCTGATGTCCTGAACTAGAACTCAGGATGAGATGCCCTCATCTGTGATGGGGAGGTTCTGTTGCATGTGTGAAAGGGTGGATGGATGGATGGACGGACGGATGCATGGTTGGAAGGATGGACTTAATGAATCAATTCATCCAAGATTTGTTAAGCCCATTCTATTTTCCAGATTCTATGATCAGCACCAAACAAAACCAACAGGGCCTCTGCTTCCAAGGAACTTAGGGCTAGTGGAGGACACACAATAAATAAGCAAACACCCAAATAAAGAAAATAATTACTAATTATGATGAGAACAATGAAGGAAGCACAACAGGTGGTATGAGAAAGAATGACTGGGGAAGGAGTTAGGGGGACGGAGGACTCTCTTCCCAGTTCATTCTGTTCCATCATCACGATCATCATTATTATTGAGGTGGGGGCTCTCTCCTCCTGGGTTCATTTTTTCTAACTTCCACAATAAGGCAGCCAGCACGTGGGCCTCCTTCTGCTCTTTAAAACTACCAGGCAACCTAGGGGTTCTGTAACTGCTCTTCCTGCTGCTTAGGAAGGATTTCCTCCAGTTACTTGCAGGGCTAACGCCTTCACCTCCCTAAGGGTTTGTTTAAATATCACCTGTCTCAGTGAGTCCTTCCCTGATAACAGTAGTGAATATTGCAACCTCTTTCTTCCCCTCCCCCATGCCCCACTCCTTATCCACCTTACTCTCCTGTTTCATTTTTCCATAGCACCCTTGTAGGAATATAAGCTACAGAGCAGGGATCTGTATGGAATGTGATCTGAATGCAAGGAGAGCATTTTTTTGTTTGTTTGCTGAACAGTGCATGGCAAATTGTATGTGCTAAAAAATATTTGTTTAGTGAATATAAGTAACTTCCCCAAGGTCACAGCTGGGAAGCAACATAGCTGTGATCAAATCTGGTTCTGATTTCAAATCTATAGAGCCTTTTCCGTAAGGATGTTACGTGGCTCAAATGGGTACCACTTAGCAAAACACCTGGTATAAAGGTTAAGGTACCATAAACAGGAGCTATCATTATCATCATCATTATTTTTGAGGTGGGGGCTCTCTCTTCCTGGGTTCGTTTTTTCTACCTTCCACAATAGGGCAGCCAGCTCTTTGGGGCAGACACACGGATGTGGCCCTCAGGAAGAAAAAACGCAGGTGTCTCTGGCCAGGCTCTGTCGCAGGAAACCCTGCCCCCTGCAGGACTGCCCTTCATGTGGCCCCGCCTCTTTTTATCTCACCTGAAATTGTTTACCCACACGGACTGCAAATAACCCAGACTTCCTGTGTTTTGAGAAAGGGGAAGTCCAGCCAGTGATTTACCTTGAGTCATTTGTTTCGAGAAGGAAGCCTCGAGTTGGCAGAAGATAGCGGAAAGAGGAGGGCTGCCCAAGGAGAGAGCAGGCCTGGATTTGAAAAAGACTGCCACCATTTACCGGCTGACTCCATTGAAGGAGTCCTCTCTCTGGCCTTAATTTTCTCATCTGGAAAATGGGAAGGTGATCTTTGCCTCACCTGCTTCTCTAGATCATGCTACTATCGGTGAGAATCTGGGTATGAAAAGCTGGGAATACGCAAGCAGCATACAACGGGGAGGGCTTGGAATGGCTCCCAAGTCCTGAGGTTGAAAACACACAGACTTCAATCTGGATTCAAGTCCTGCCTTCATCACTTTCTAGCTGTGTGTCCCTGGGCAAGTAACGGAACCTCTCTGACTCTCAGTTTCTTTGCCTATAAAATGGATCTGTGGTTTCCCCAACTGTTAAATAATAGTTAAGCTCCTATATTTGTTCTGAGGATTAGCTTAGGTATGCATATCAAGGGTTTGGAATGACGCTGGGTTCAGAGCAAGCCTCAGGAATGGTGACTCTTATTTTTAATCTTCCTGGACAATCTCTCACTTCCTCACTTCCTCCCTGTGTGCTCTCTATCCTGTCCCAGCTGTGCTCAAGAAAAAGGTCTCTATCAGGAAACAGACCTTCCCCTGCTTCAGCCGGGCCACAAATAATTGTTAAAATACAGGATAACTTTATTTTCTTTTTAATATTTAATATATACAAATATATATTACTTATATTTTATTTTTTACTGATTACCATGGACTTATATAAATTTTTTAAGCAAATAGGTAAAAAGAAGAAAATAGTAATTACATATAACTTCACCACCCAGAGATAATCACTGTTGACAGTCCGGTGACTCTTTCCGGATTTCTTTTTCATGCGTGTGTAACAGGATGTTAAATACAAGTTTCCTGTCATCTTGACTTTGGAGCAGAGGCAACCGGTGCCAAGGACAACCGCGTCCTAAATTGAGGTGCTAGACCATTCAAGCAGGGCATTCTGGAAGATGACGAAGAAGCCTGTTCTACTGGCATTAGTCCATCACCCACTTCTGGTCAATTTCAGGGAAGAATCCATGGTGTGTGTGTGAGTATGTGTGTTTGAGAGAGAGAGAGAGAGAGAGAGAGAGAGAGACTGAGTGGGAGAGAGAGAGACTGAGTGGGAGAGGTGAGATGGGAGAGATTTCTTTTTGGAGAGCACTGCTGATTATTGCTGTGTGGTTCCTGCTGCAAACTGCTCCTGCCCCATCCACCCCAAAGAGAGGTGAGAGTGTAACTCCTCCTCACTTTCTTTGAGCCAGGGGAGGGGAACTTGGAGGGTTAAAGACATGCCCCAGAGGTCTGCAGGCCAAGGAGAAAGACAAGTCTAAGGTAGATCAGAAACATCTTTCAAACAGTCTAGGTTTTGTATCTCCTGCCCCTTGCAGAAGGCCTACCACTTAGCTGGTGTCTCTAAATGTATTGGTGAATGAAGAGATGATGGAAGAAGCTGTGGAGTACAAAGAGGGAAAAAACAGGATTTTAGGATCATACAGGTCAGTGTTCAAGTCCTGCCCTGCTATTTTCCAGCTGTGCAACCCTTGGGGAAGTTAGGTCACCTCTCTAACTTCATTTTCCTCACTTAAACAATGAGGATAATTTGAGTATCTGCTTTGCAGGGTTTTGAATGAAATGAGATTGAGCACTGGTATATAGTAGGTGTTCTATCAGTGACAAATGAATGAAGGCACAGCAGTTTTGAAAACTCCACAAACTGGCTTGGCCTCTTGAGAATTTCCTGTCTGAGCTGATAAGTACTGGAATTTCCAGTCCCTGGCATCTTCCCTGCTCCCTCCTCAGCCCTTATCATCATCATGATTATCTTTATAGCAACAACAGCAGCTGTCATTTGTATGGCAGCTTATAGAAATTTCATGGCTGGTCTCATTTAAATCTCACAATAATCCTGAGGGAACTGAAGATCAGGGAGGGTAAAATGACTTGCCCAAGGTCACAAAGAGCTGGGACTTGAGGGCACCACTTTTGGCCTTCCTTCAACCAGTTCATTTACCATGTCCTCCACACCCACTGTGTGCTGAGCTCTTGCATCTGGCTGCATGGCTCCTGCCCACTTACAGAGGAGTTGGGTGGGTAGACATGAAAATAAAAACAATACTTATAACTGTATGGCAAGTGCTGTCCTTGAGTAAGCAAAGTATCGTGAAAATCCAGAAAAGATGACAGTTCTACTGGAGCAATCAGCAGGAGAGTAGGTCCAGCTTCCACTAGTTGCTAACTCTAGGCCTTAATTTCTTCATCTATTAAATGGGGATGATGATGATAAAACCTCCCTCAGACAAACACTGGGGAGGTAACAGAGATAATGCATGGAAAGCATTTAGCACAGTCTCCAGCATAATCAAACATTCATTAATTGTAGCTAGTTCATTATTGTAACCTGGATGTCAGCCAGGGGCCTCCTGACCCCTGACCTTCAGGAATTGAGCCCAAGCACCTATTCCAAAGTTTTCTTCAAGATTACTGCAAATTCCTGGGTGGTTATATTTCTTCTGGTCCAACTCCTGCTTCAGGCTGTACCATCTTGAGTCAACAATACACCAAAACAGATGTAAAGCTCGGTCCCTTCTGCTGTTTTCCACAAACATCCCATCTGGACAGCCTTGGTGAGTGTAGGAGACTTTCCTGAAGATTTCTAGGGATTGGGGAAAGGAGATCACATCATAGGCAAGCAAAATCTCAGAGTGAATGGGAAACTCCCTGGTTGCCAAAAAACAGCCTCAGCAAGCTCTCAGGTGGCAGGGAGTGGGGAGGGTTGCCCCCTGCTGCTTCCATCTGCTGTGCTATCCCCAGCTCCTTACTGGTGCCTGCTTCCAGTCTCCTGGTAATCTGCTGTTAGGCTGTTTACTTCTTTTCTCTCCTTCTAAGGAGCTTTCCAATTTCCCTTCCAGGCACCCACCACTGTGTGAAGCCTTGGGGGTTGGGGAAGGGATTGGCTTTCTCCCTTCTCCCCCACCCTAAGTTAAAGCACCTCGGCTCCCTCTTTGTGTAGGCCCCACAAGAATGGGAGAATGGGAGGAAACATTTGTCACCGTTCCTGAGAGTGATACTAATGAGAGGACTATCCACTTGGGGGGCGAGGGGGAGGAGGAGGGGGAGGCTCTGGCCAAGTTCCTGCAGCCTACCCTTCCTCAGGACCCTCCAGTCCTACCTATTTCTCAAGCCCCGTCCTCCAGTTTCTGGTACATTCTTGGAGCCCTCAGTAGCTTCTCAAAATATGGCCTCTTGCTTAAAACATCCAGAGTCATTTAGGAACAAATCCAAATCCGGGTCTTCACCCATCTTTGTTGCCTCCGCAATGGCTGCCTCCCAGAGCTTCAAGACTGCCTGAACAGCTTTTCAAACAATCTTCCTAATGAAAGCCGGCTCCTTCCCCAAGAGTAGAGGTCACACACCGAGGGTCCATGAGCTGCATCTAGTCCTTATGGGTGCTTTCTTTAAAAACCAACATTTAAAAATTGGGAGGTTACACATAAAAACCTGGATTTGTGGCTTTTCCTGTAAACTCCGGAAATCTGGCATCACAGGACCCACATTCCCCCCATGGAGCATGTTGGCCATAAAGGCGAGCAGCGGAAAGCGATCTCCGGTGCAAGCGGGCGGTGGGGCAGGAGAGGTTAAGCAGGGGCGCAACACTATCTTATAGGGCAACGAGAGCCAAAGTGGAATTTAAAGCAGGGTGCACACCATGAGGTGAGCTTAAGAGAAGAGTGGCAGGGAAGCCCTCGGGTGCCGCCGCCCCCGCCCCCGCAGGAAACCCGGCTCGAGACCGGAGCCGTGCTCCAGGTGGGCAATGGAGGGCTGCTGCAGTGGGACGCGGGGCCGTAGAGGTGGCAATGTGAGGGATGGCGACAAGGGAGGGACTCCGGAGGCAGTGAAGCCCGGGAGTGGGTACGCTTGACCTTGAGGAAAAGCACTGCGGGCGCTGCGGCGGCTCCCTCGCCCCCCGCACCCCCTCCCGCACTGCAGCAGAACGCGGCGGAATCCCGGGCCCTCCCCCGCGCGCCCTTGAGCGCATCTGCTGCTCGCGAGCGGCGGGGGCGGGATGGCGAGGGAGGAGGGATGGCGGGGATGCCGGTCTTCCCTCAAAAGACGGGGCGGGGGTGCGGGTAGACCAGTCACCTGACGCCGCCACCAGGCGCAGCCGGATTGGCGGGCAGCGCAGCCGAGCGAGCCGGGGCTACTTGGGTTTCCAGGCGCAGACCCGACCCTCCCCTCGCCCCGGCGCGCGGGGATCCGCACTGGCTCAGGCAGCGCTGGGGTCGTGCCAGGTGTGATGCGCCCTCGGGCCTCTGGCTCCTCACCGCAGTTCTCGCTGCAGTCCCGGAGGTCTGTTTACTGTCTCCGTGAACACATCCCTTCCCCTTCCCGTTCACCTCTGCTTCTCTGCTGCCTTCCTCCATCTGCCCCGCTTTCTCTCGCGTCTGCCGGAAGCCAGCTTTATTAGAGCTGGCTGAAACGGGTTTCTGTTTCTTGCCGCACAGTCTTGCAGCTTTGGCAAATCAGTCAACCTGGCTGCAGGTGGTGAGAATTAAACGGAAATCCCGCAGGCACCGCAGGTCCCCACAACCAAACCGACCTTATCATGTCCCCCAAACAGCTCCTTCTTTGTGTCCCATCTCTGTTTCAAGCAGAAACCTGAGAGCCATTTCCATCTCGCTCCCGGTACCCTATCAAATGCCCAAAACCTGTTAAATTTACTTCCAAAATAGTTCTTAAATCTAAGTTCCCAGTATTTTTCCTTCTTAGCACTTCTCTTGGTTTGAAACTGTGTATTTATTTGTGTGATTGGTTTTGAACAGGTCCCATGAGAGCAGGGATTTGTCTGTTTTGCTCATCACTGTATCACTAGTACATCCCAGACACACAGTAGGTGCTCAGTAAATGTTGAATGAATGAATGAATGAATGAATGAATGCATAGCAAGTCCTGAGCTAGGTACTGGGGGAAGGTGGGAACACAGATTTCAAGATGAAATACATTGTTTCTGCTCTCAAAAAATCATCTCTCCAACAAACATGCCCTGAGGCTTTCTCTATGCCAGACCCTGGGCAAAGCCCAGTGAACAAGATGTACAAGACTCCATCTCTACCTTCCCCCTTCATCTCAGGGACCATGGGTGGTTAACCTAGACCCTAAGACCCTGTGGTATTGGAAAAGCCAGGTGTGGTGGTACATAATGACTCTGGCATCCGAAGAGTCCAGAATTTGGAATTTCTGATCTGACTTCCTAGGCCAACTCTGCTGCCTTCTGGCTGTATGACCGTAAATCACAGTCTGAGCCTAAAATGTGGATAACTCTACCAAGCTTACAGGGCTGTTCCAATACATGAATGAGGTAAATGAAAGCACCTGCCAGGGATTACAGAGATGTTGGGTGTAGGTGGGTGACCATACCTTCTGGTTTGCCAGGAGCAGTCCTGATTGACACCTGCAATCAATGAAATTAAAAATAGCATTTTCTCAAAAGTGAACAATAAATTGTGTGCTCACCCTAATTATATCTGTGACACTAGAGTTATCTACATTGTGCCTTGGGGACACAAAGACGGGAAGGAGATGGGTATGACTTTTTTGGGGGGAGACACAAAGTAGGAAGAAGGGTGGTGACTATGGAAATGGACCCAGAAGGATGCAGAGGATTATGCTAAGTATAGAGGGTAAGGACAGGTATAATAGGCAGAGGGGCCAGCATGTGCAAAGCAGCAAGGTTGACAATTCTGGGCAAGTTTATATAACATCAAACAGTCCTGGTGGCTTGAACCCAGCACACATTGTAGGAGATGAGGCTGGCAGTGGAAACTGTAGAGTTTTTGAGTAGAGTTTTTGCAATCAATGCCTATCTGTACTGAACATTTCATGTTTCACCTATCCATGTTTAACCCTTTCCTTCTTGTGAAAGTACAGCTCCTTCCTTTTGGAGAAGTGCTTCTCCCTCCTGGCCCAACCATATGACCAGTTGGGGACTATTAATCATGGCATCCATCCTCCATGACCAAGTGTGTGGGTGAGCATGTGACCAAGCCTGGCCAGAGTCCTTCTGCAGGATTTGGGGGATTTGGAACAAAGGGAATAGAATTACTCCTCTCTCTAGTGAGGAAGCTAGGAGGTATGAGCTGGGATTGCAGTGGACCATAGTTCTGGCTTGGAAAGGAAAGTGGTCTGAGAGGATGAAGTTGACATGCAGAGAAGCCAAGACGAAGGATGGCATATGGGAGCCAGGTGGCATCGAGTTTCCTGGTTCCAGTTGGTCCTTGGGTCCAGCTACCTTGGTACTTGTCACAAAGGTTTGCATGAG
>PVKH010040788.1:0-11016 GCA_004027955.1 Chaetophractus vellerosus
TTTTTTTTAAAATATGAAGTGGGCCACCCCATGCAAGCTAAAGCAAGCCCACCTCCCGGCCACGCAGGCCAACAGTGTGTGGGGGCTCCAGCCTCCACTTTGAACCCCAAGGTATCACGTGTCGATGTCACTTTGCCCAAACTCCTGAGATGTGTTTTGAGTCTGAGGTACATGACCCCAGGACATTCACAGCTCAGAGAGATGGGCTTCAAAGAAGTTGCTTTTAACAGACCCCTTTTAGGAGGAAGCGCTGAGGTTCGGAGGGCAGAGCTGCCTGTCCTAATAAAACACCATCATGCTTGTTCCAGATTGAAAAGAACAAAATAAACCGGGGCCCCTGTGCTGAATGAGAGCTGTGGGGTGCGGGCTCCCTGCGCTGCGGCTCAGGTTTCCGAGGCGGAGGAGGATGGCGCAGGGCTCATATTTTCTCACCACCCCTTGCAATGCTGGGAAGCAGTAAAAAATCAATCGGCCCTGTGACCTCGCACACAAAACCCAAGACAGCAAGTGTGACCATGGCCTTACTTCTCCCAGTGCGGGCTCCTTTCTCGGCTCTGCCCTTTCACCTCCCAGCACAGTCTGCCAGATTCCTTGGGGGAAAAGGGGAGGGCCTGGGTCAAGGCTGAGTTTGGAATTTCAGGCTGCTCTGGGGAGCCTGTAGCTTTCAAGGCCTACAGGCGTACAGAGGTTTCTCACCCCAAGCAGTGGGTTCAAGAGGCTGGTGCTGGAACCCAGTCTCTGGCAAGATGGGAGAGGTGCCCAAAGGCGGGTGGGGGCCGGGAGCCATGGTGGGGGCTACAACCGAAAAAGCCACCTTGGAAAGATGGGGTTCAGGGGCCCAAATTGCCCACAACTGTCCAAAGAACACAAGTGTGTGTGGGGGTGCTTAGGAAGCAGGGTTCAGGTTCAAAACCAACAACCATGCACCCACATCGGGAGTAGGAATCCTCACAAAAACAAGTTCTGAATGGCTGCCACCCCGCAGGCCAGCGGGACCCCTGGGGGTGCCCCAGCAGTCTCCTCCCTCGCTGCGGGCCCTGAGGTGTGAGCCCAGGCCGCAGGCACAGGTGTCTGCACAGAGGCTCTCCTGTCTACCTCGCTCTCGGGAGTCTAGAATGCCAGCTCGCACTCGGTCTACGTTCAGGGTTGTGTGCACATAACTCCAGACCCTGTGGCGCTCTGAGGAGTTGCCCCGCAATGGTCCTTCCGTGGGGTTTGGGTTTTCTTTGTGCGCTCTGGCACTGAAGAAGCCACTTGACATCCAGCTGGGGCAGGGGGTAGAGACGGGTCTGACTCCCTCACCAAGCCTGAGCCCCCATAGCGGGCTGCTTCCTGAACCTCACCACGGGCGACCCCTACATCACTGACTGGCTGCACCTCCAAATGCTTAAAGGCTTTTATTTCTGGTTGCTTTGAAAGGGATAATATGTCCAACATACAAAAATAGCTGGGAACTTGCAGAATCTTTTAGCCTATAGCTCTTTATCCACGGTTAAATCCTCTTGGATTTTTAAGACTATAGTTGAAAACCTGCAGAAAAGAAAAAATTGTCTTTCAGTACCTTGCTTTTCCTTTGTGCCATCTTGCTCCCAAATGTGCCCTTAAAAATGTATCTGATTTCGGGTGAAGGCCTGAGTGAGCTGCCACCCATGGGGGGTCTTAGGTCCTTTTTGCGGCTGGGGGTGCCTGGCTACGAGAATGTCAGGAATTCCAGCATGGGCCGCTCCTCCCCATGCTCGGCTGCCTGGCACCTTCCCCACCTCTGGTGCTCAGAGGCTCACCGGCGTGTGGGGGCACGGATGGACTACCAGGTGTCTGAGAATCTTAGCGTGGCACAACCTTGCCTTGGGTTTTTAAAACCGGAGGTTGCCAGGACTTGGGCTGTGTTCCTAAGGGCCGTGTTCCCTGCCTCGCCCAGCCCCTTCCCTCTTCCGATGGTATTACCGTCTGTACATTAATAAGCAAAGAGCGCCACAACAGTCTCTCAGCAAAGGGACTAGAAAGCGCGCCAGCGGCCAATTCGTCTGTCTCCCTATAAACTGGGCTGAAAGAGCAGCGAGAGGGAGTTGGGTTAGACAGTTATCAGGGAGTGCTTGCAGATGCAGAGGGTGCCGACCCCTGGCTCCTCTGGCCCAAGGGCCTAAAGGAGTCAAACCAAGACCCACTGGCAGGGATGGGATAGGTCAGTTATGGCTCTGCTTACAAAGGACGGCCTCCCGAGGAGCTCGCTGGCCCAAGGATCACTTGACTTTCTCTGCCAAGCCTCTCATCTTATCGTATCAGCCTTGCTCTTGGCTCTCAGGCCAGAAGGGTGGAAGGCCATGTGGCACGTTCTGCAAGGTGGCAGTGTACCAAAGCAGCCTGAGAATTAGTTTTGATTTGCTGCACAAGACACGAGCAGTTGTCATATGCTTAATATACCCCCAAAGCTCAGAGGGCACGTCTGTGGCCCCGCCCCATTGGCTTGTGTCTGCCAGGATTCTGATTCTGCTTGTGAACCACTTCTGCAGCCCTGGCCACATCACCAATGCCTCTTGTCCTGTGTGTTTTAACAGATTGAGGTTAGGCCAGACCAACAGACGATGACGCTCTATTACCCATCATCGACAACGAGATGTGCAGATACTATCTGGAGCCACGTGGGTAGGACAGAATCAGGGAGTGTGTGCAGAGCTACGCAAAGACTGCAAGGGCTATCGGCCCAGAGTAAGCCTTTAATAGCCGGTAACGGAAGCCGCTAAGTGGACAAGACTGTAAACCTCTGTCCTGGGAAACATGTGGGGGCTCTGGGAATGCCTCTGCCATCTATGGGGAGAAGCCCTGGGATGGGGCAAATGCCATGGGCCTTCCCGCTTAGGCCCAGGGTACAGTGGTGAAGAGCACGCCTGGGCTCTGGGACACAGCACGGCCTCTGCCAGGCCCAGCAGCCTTCCCCTTGTCAATCGGGCCAATACCCCTATGCTCCCAGAGCTCAGAGAGACTGAACAAGTTAATATGTTAAATGTGTTCCCCTGGTGCTGGCAGTTTTGATGACTTAACTGCCATTTATGGCACCTGGTACTTGGGCCCAATGAGACAAGAACCAGGGATCTTCATTTTTAAAAAAATGTCTTCAGACAGGTATATGTGGTAGAAGAAATGACTCAGCTTTTAGCAAAAAACAAAACAAAACACAGCAAAACATGTCTTCCTCGTGTGCAGTGATGACAATGTTTTAGGAGTGAGACACAAGACTGATAAAGTAACTTTAAGTTCAAGGGATTTCTAGAAAAGTGGTTTATGAGAAAAAGGGTTTCCTGTTATTTTCAATTAGATTCCTAAAATCTTACCTCTTCTATATATGGGTTCAAGATACACCAGTGTGTTCTATTTGTTGATAACTCTCTGATAGAGAGTTGAATGCATTAGATTGAACCATATGCAATTGCTGACGTTCAACCAATTTGAAATACAAAAATGGTCACTGCATACAGTCCAACCTAAGACAAACATACCCCTTACAGACCTCCCTGGGCACAGTTCACAGAGGATGGGGACATGGGCAAACAGGCAGCTGTGTATTCAAGCAGTCCCCTCACCTCCATCCAGTTCTCCAATTCTCTGTTTTCTGTTTTTTTTTTTTTTTTAAAAAGATTTATTTATTTTATTACATATCTCCCCTCCCCCCGCTGCAGCGACGTGCTGAGACTGGTCACTGCGCAGGCGCGGCTTTCCCCGCTTATGGGCGGCTTCTGCTTCCATTCACAGCCGGCTTTCAGTTTGCGGGTGGCTGGCTGTGCTCCATTTGCGGGCGACCTGCCCTGCCCGTGGCGACTTTTGCCCTGTCCGTGGCAGCTTTTTGCCCTGCCCACGGCGGCTCTGGCCCGCCCATGGCGGCTTGCCATTCTCAAGGCGGTCTGCCCGCTAGGAGAGGTCCCCGGGAACCGAACCCAGGGCCTCCCATGTGGTATGCTGGCGCCCTATCCACTGGGCTATCTAGCCGGCCCCTCTCCAATTCTCTTTGAACGAGCTGGGCCCTGCTGTTGGTGTAAGTGTGTGTGTGTGTGTGCAAGTGTGCGTGTGTATGTGTGTGTACATGCATGCTCCCCTCTCCAGCTTAGATTCATCTTTTCATTTCCAAAAGTCAGCAGCTTTAACAAAATACTTGGAAATAATCTTAGCCATTTAAGGAGCGTCATACATCTTCTTGATGGAAAACCCGTGGAAAAGGGGCTTATAAGGAACAGAGGGGCTTCTCAGATGGAGTTATAGTTTGATCTGTTTTCTCTTTGGGTTTCCTTGCAAATGCTAAGCTAATGCGTTCAACATTAAAATCACCCTGGCTATTCTGCATTTATAGTTTTGACTTATTTTTTTGTATTATTAATATTTCATTATAAAAGTATTGATTTCCTTTAACTAAGAGACTTTAAAGTTTGCTGCATCCTTAAGCATGATTTTATTATGTCTTGGGGCCAAATGTTTTTTCCTCTCCCCAAAGGAGTGCTTTTCCTTTTATATAATGCATGTCAAGAAGAAAAAAGGAATTGATTCACAGAATTCTGCATTATTGGCAACTTTTAAGGACTGTATCTAGTATGGGTGCTGGGACAGGCATTTCCTAAACATGATCATAGCAACTCTTCGTTAAGCCTTTTCATCTTTTACAGGTAAGAACACCGAAACACAAAACTTATATTAAAATACAAGTGAGCCCCAAGAGAAGCCAATACAGAAAAATTGAGACAACTCTAGACATGACTTCAAAGCTTAGAAACGCCTTACAAGTGCCCCAAGATTCATAGTAACCTTAGTTTCCACACTGCTATCTCTCTTCTTTCTTTTACGAAAGGCACCTGAAAACAAGAAGAAATCCTGTTGGTTTCTGCCTAGAAAAGTAGCAGTTTCCCTCTTTACCTAAACTGCTGACAGTTAGGTGCCTGTCACAGAGTCAGTGAAAAAACGCTCAGTTCTAGAGAGCCCACCAGGAGGCAGGGAGAAGGCAGCAGCTGGCCAAGGCAGCTAAGCAATGTGAAATGTTTAAATATTGAACACCCTCTCTTCTTCCTCCCCATTTATTATTAACTCACATCCACAGCACCATGCGCCTTGACATCATTTCTTCCCGAGAATCCAAGACACAATGGACAATGCATGGGGGCCAAATGGGGAGGGGGAGCTGAGATTTGGGATAATTTCTTTCAAAACCTCTCTGGAAATCCTTTACGGTCAGCCCTGTGATTCTTGAGCCATGAATTCCTGGAAATATCTCAGCCTCTCGGTGACCCTGGCGCCCAAACGCGGATGATTAGTGCCCCAAATATTGACAAGCTGGACTTTCTTCCCCTTCCAAACAAGGGAGCAGTGTCAGAGTGAGGACGGATGGAAGACGCTGACGCCACTGGACCAGGGAGGTTGCGGAAGCGTCATCTAGACAGGCGCTCAATTGTTTGGGATGGTGGTCCTCACCCATGCAGGTAGAATGATGCCCAGGATGCCACGGGGATCCTGGAAGTGCCTGGTTTAAAAGATTTTTATCTTCAGCTCCCAGATGTCCTCTGCTTAGCTACCAGACAACTGGGCAAGGGGGCCGGCAGTGATTCTGCTCCAGCACATGAAACCCGTCTGATGTCAGAAACCCAGGCCAATGGCCAAGCAAACGCAGGGATTGGAAATATAAACCTAAAATCTCTCCAGAAAATAAGGATCCTCATGGGATTGGAAATATAAACCTAAAATCTCTCCAGAAAATAAGGATCCTTTCTTGGGAAGAAATTGGGGGGGGGGTGTTGGGGGGGAGGGAAGCTGGACCACCTGTGACGCCCACACAGATACCAAACACCCTCCTGCCAAACCTTTGGCTGTCCTAGCAGCAGAAGCTGGCGACGCTCACTAACTTTTCTGGGCTTTTATCTGTTCAAGTGAAATTGTCCCAAATGACTGGCCTACAGCTTCCACTTTCCTTTAAAAGACAGCACTACATTTGAGATCGATGTTTTCCCCTGAAATGCAGGCTAAATTTATCCTTCCCTGCATCATGCTCTCTGGTCTTTGCACTAAGCTGGCGAGCAGCTCAGGCCCTCTCCTTGTGGCGTGAGCTGTCTGTCTTCCAGCCCGGGGTCCTAGGCGGGGTCACTCAAGTACCTAGGCCTGTCCTTCTGCTTGTCTCATGTACAAAGCCCTCCAGCTTTCTTACGGGTCCCCCTGCTGCCACATTCTCTCAAGGCCCCATTAATTAAGCTACAGGTTCCCGTGTTCTTTATCTGCCACCAGCTCTTAAAATCTATCTTGAAAAGCCATCGGGTTGGCTCTCTTTGAGTTGCTCTTGAGAACCTCCTCCCCAGCCAGCCCCCGCCCCCCAGACTGGCTGAGTGTTCATTATTTGATTGCCTCTCACAGCAGTGGGGTGAGGGAGGCTGCTGTGGGCTTCACGGACTGAACGGAATCAGATAACTGACTTCTCTTTCTTGGTCTCCCTTGGCAAGCTGCCCTGGAGTGAAGTTTCACTGACTGATTTAATGCCTGATGTCCAGCGAGCCCAGGATTTCTGAAATCTTTATTCTTATATGCAGCTGCGATGCCTAAACAGACATTTTGCGCTATGGCTTCAATTTTGCTGTTAATCTGCATGTTCTCTCTCTCTCTCTCTCTCTCTCTCTCTCTCTCTCTTTCTCTCTCTTTTTGGCAAGAATAAGAAATAGAAGAAATGAAACTGATAGAAAGAATACATGTGCCCATGCAGGTGTGTGCACACAAGCGCATACACAACCACCCGTAAAGGACCAGGCCTTGAAGCCTCAAGCAAGCTGCCACCTCTGAAGAGCCACGGCAATGCGGGGCCCACGTGTGGCCAGTGGGCCTCCTCCCTCTGCTTTCTGGAAAGCAATCTGACAAGGTGCTATCAAAAGCCTCAAGCATGGCTTTCCCTTTGACCCTAAAGGAAAAATTGGAAACATGGACAAAGATTTCTGGATAAGGATGCTCGTCACAGGGCAGTTCACATGGTAGTAGAAACAACCTAAATAGCCAATATAAGGAGACTGCTGAAGTCAATTTTGACTATCTGGACAATGGGCTATTATGCAGCCTTTAAAAATGAAGTTTACAAAGAAGTATTTTTACAGTGCGGGGAACTGCTTATGTCCTGAGGACGTGGTGAGAAGACCCCATACCCAGCGTTCTCTGTGATAGGGGACACCTGGGCCCTGCCGACATGCCCAACCAATGAGACCCAAGCACCACACCATGGAATACCACGCAGCCAGGGAAAAGACTGAGTGAAATCTGTGAGCCTTAACCCAGAAAGATTTCCAATCCACAGCATGCTTGAAAAAAGCAAGCTTTGGAATGGTATTCACAGTTATGACTCTGTTTCAGTAAAACAAACAAACAAACAAAAAACTACACAGCCCAAACCATAAAACAAAACAATTCATAATTCCTTATCCTAAACCCTTGTGGCCAGATGTGCTCTGGAATTTAGGAATGATGAGGAGTTCAAAAGGCTATGTGGTGCCTATATACTATGGTATACCCTCAGCTGGGTCTTGAGCAGCTAAAACGACACATAGCAAATTATGTATGCTCACAATAAGGGACATCGACAATTCCTATAAAATAACCCATAAAAATAGTTCAGGGCAGGTTTTGTCACCAAACGAGTAAGGAAAAAACCTTTCGGTTTTCAGAGCTGTTTGGATTTCGGAGCTGCAGACCAGGGCTTGTGGCGCTGCCCTACTGATGTCTAAGGGCACACATATGCAATGAGATTGCACAGGGAAGGGCCAAAGTGATGGTTGTGGGAGGGAGGGGGAGGGGCGGAGGGAGGGGGTGGGAAGGGGGAGGAGTGGCCAAAGGGGACTTTAGCCCTGTTTGTAATGTTTTTTTTTTCCCCTTAAATGAAGATCAACTCATGGATTTCTTGGGTAACTACAAACAAAACAAAATGGAAAAAACAAAGATGAAAGAGAACAGAGCAGACCAAGAGTAGAACAGAGTAGAGCTGTATGTTAACGATGCTTATTTCTGGGGTGATGGGATAGTGGGCGATTTCTTCTTCCTTAATGGATTTTATTCATAATTTTCTATGTTCCTGTATTAACGCACAGAAAATTAATACAAGGGGCCTGCAGAAACAGCAAAATGACAAACTGGTTCCATCTCTCCCCATCACTGCCAGCTCACCCCCAGGACTTCAGCCTTGGAGACCCCATGGGGTTGAGTCTCACTACCTCGCCGCCTCTTCAGCCACCAGTGTGACCAGGATGTGGCGCTCAGCAGCGCCAGCTCCCGCACCCCCAATGCAATGAAATACGGCCCCTTCTCCGGCCTCTGCTAACACACTTGCCACTTTGATTCATCATCTCTCTTACTCTCTCTGTCCTTTATTTTTCTGCCCTCCTTGGCCTTTGATTGCTTTTCGGGAGTTTATCATATTGAACTTTTATCCCTTTCCAGGAAACCCTATTATTTTTTTCTACCCTTTCACAATTAATAAGTAATCATGAGAGCACTTCTTTGGACAGAAGTACATCCTGCCTCCTGAACAGAGCTGCTGGAGCTTCTCTTTTGTGGCCCCTCCCGGCCTATGCTGAAGGGCACATCACCTGACCCAGCAGGGAGTGCATCTGGGGGAGGCTGCCAGCGGCCTTCTTGTTATCTGGGATGTTCCTGATCCTGAGATTGGGATGCTCACACAGCCAGCCTCCAGGTAAGGAGCGGGAGGACAGAGCATTGGTCTAGGGTCTGAATGCTGGGTTTCAGACAGGGAGGTAGCAGAAGAACTTGAGAGTTAAAAGCAAGGGCTCTTGGCAAATAGACGTGGTTTCAAATCCCACGCTGGTGCTGACCAGCCGCGTAACTGGGACAGTAGCTCTGAGCCTCGGTTTCCCTGGGTACAACATATGGGAAATAATCGCTACCTCATAGGCTGCTGTGTAGGCTAGGTGAGAAAAACAGGCACAGCCATGCTGAGCACAGTGGTTGACGTCGGAACTGCTCAACAAACGGGAGCTGGCATTCCGACGCCGCGGCACCAGCGAGGCTCTGCGCACTCACCTCCAGACACCATTTGCTGGTTTCTACTGCACAGAGAGGAGCCCGCCTAGTCCTGACCATCTCCAGGAAATAACACTCATCCAAACGGGATGAAGGTTTAAAGCGGCTGGGGTGAGCTGGGCAGAGCTGCTGGCATGCCATCTACCAGCAGCAGGAAGTAACTTCTGGAGCAACGAGTCAGCACTCTTCACCTGTTTTCAGTCTCAAGTCCTCGACCCAAGTGGCTCACCACACTCCACGCTCACAGCGGTGCTCTAATACCTACTTCTTTCCCAGAAATCATGACTCTGAGGTCAGACCACAACTAGCGGAGATTTCTGGAAAGGTATGAAATGCAAACTTCTCATAATTTACAGGAAAGAAAAGGAATAGCAGGATATTTTACCAGTAAGAACAGAGTTTTTTCTTCAAAGTAAAAAAGAAATGGAAAAAAAGACAAGTTTTAGAGAAGAGGAAGAGTGCCAGGTGAGTCTGGATTGCATCAGGGTTTCCAGATTAACCTGGAATGTGTGGCAGGTTCCAATTTCCTTTCTCACATTTGGACTGCTTTAAGGAAAATGCTGCATAAATCAGGCTATTTATGATCAAAATAGGACCCAAATCAGATAATTTGGTCTTCACAAAGAGACAATGTTTGTGTGACTATCTGACAAGTTTATAACCAGGTTTTTTTTTTTAACCCAACAGTTTTACTGAGACACACTGCACAACACTCATTTAGAGTACATTTTCATCACTCTTATAACTCCCCCCTCCCCCCGGTTGCATCATCATCTTTTTGGTGCATTGCTTCGCCACGTGGGGGCCTGAACCTCTCTGAGCTGTGCAGGTCTGGGACGCCTTTTTTCTTTTTTTACCAGAAGGTCCCAGGGATCGAACCTGGGTCCTCCATATGGTAAACAGGAACTCAAATGCTTGAGCCATAGCCGCTTCCCTATAACAAGATTTGATTATAACTTGTAGCAAGGGATGGTAAACACATTTATTCCTGTTGAATGAGCCCACAACCTGGCTTTTAAAAGAATCTCCCATTCTAGATTCTGCCATTCTTTCTCCTGAATGTGGCACAAAACATTTCATTCTTCAAATCGGGCCTCCCTTCTAACAGAACTCATCATAGAAAACATTCTGGGTCAAACTCCTCTCTACATGCAGGGCATTGTCAAGAGGGAATTCTTTGTCAAGGAGGGGAGGAGATGTGGGCTGCCCTTTGGGTTGAACACTGGCCTAGGAATCAGAATCTGGATCCTGGGCCTCCACTTATCTGACTGGGACAGAAAGTGGTGACAAAGAGGAATCCTCTGCCCAGCCAAACTCGTGGCAGTTGTCGCACTGATGCAATGTTTTCAGTCCTTGGGGATCCAGGCAGCCTGTGGGCCAAGGCATCAAAGGCTCTTTTGCCCAGGTGGTTCCCCCATCTGGGACATCACACTGCCCGGGCTCTGTTCCTCTTCACCCTTCCTCTCCCAGGTCAAACATCCTTTCCTCAGAGAAATCTTCCCAAATCGGCTCCCTTTATCGTACATTATCCCAGCTCTGTGGATTGTTCCTTCGGGACACCAAAGGAGTTCCAAAGGGCAGGGATGGGCTCTGTTTGGTTCACCTCCGAATCCCAATGCATAATATCTAGCTCATAGAAGAGGGACTTAACTATCTGTTAACTCTATCTGTCACTCCATCCATTCACTAACCAAGCACCACCTGTGTGCCTGTTACAGCTTCAGGAGTGGGGAATTCAGCAGAAAACAAAATAACAAAATACAGTGCCTGCTCTCATGGGGCTCAAGTTTATTAATGGGATGGGATGGGGCAGGGGAGCAGACAATGAACAAACAGAAGGTTTGGGAGGGTGAGTGCCTAGTAGAGAATTAAGCAGGGCTGGGGGGCAGGGTTGCTAGTTTATCCAAGATCAGCATGGGCAGGGAAGACCCCTCTGTGATGAGGAGGTCTGAGGAAAGACCAGAAGGAAGTGTGGACAGA